>PVIC010000518.1:0-119550 GCA_004025085.1 Thryonomys swinderianus | reverse complement strand
TGTAGTTCAGGCTGGCCCTGAGCTCACTATGTAGCCCAGGCAAGCCTCAAACTCAGCAATCCTCCTGCCTCTGCCTCCCGAGTACTGGGATTACAGGCGTGAGCCACCATGCCCGGCACTGTGGTATGTGGTATTGATTGCTGGTGGGCGTGAGTATCCACGCCCAGCTTTGTGTGTGGTTACCTGGATCGAACTCAGGACCTTGTGCTTGCAAGGCAGGCACCGGAACCACTGAGCCAAATCTCCGGCCCTACTTTCTTTTTTTTTTTTTTTTTTTTAACATCACATTTTTTCTTAACCCTCGTTACTTGCCCCTACCCTTTTCCCTTTGAAGATTTTCTATTTCACAATATCTGTCATACATTCTAGAACTCATTTGTATCTTCATTGTCTCATACCAGATAAAAGAAACAGTATTTACGCATCTGTGACCTATGGATTTCACTTATGAGTATATCCTCAAGGTACGTCCTTTCTCAGTGGCCAGGACATTGTTTTGCGAAGGATACCACGGTAGGGACAAGATGGCAGACTTGCTGGAAGACCCAAGTGAATGGTCCTGATGGACAGGGTACTGCTCACTGGAGTAACCCTCCCTGCTTTGGAAGCAGGAAAGCAGAGTCACTAAGAAGGCGATTGCAATGCGGCTGAGCTGGCCGCAGGGTTGAGAACTTGGTTCCTTACAATGAATCAGTGGCAAAATTATTGTCTTGCTCTGCCCCATAGATACGCAGTCTGAGCGGAATAACAAAACAATCGGGAGGTGTGAGTGAATCAGGGACGTAGCACAACTTTCTCTTCCACACTGTGGCAGTGGAACAGGTGGCATGGAGTTTCCATGTCTATTTCAGGAACTTCCAAGAAGCTGAGAGCAAAGCTGAGGTTTCGTTCTATACCTCAAACATGAGAGGACCACTGTCTTTAGTTTGTTTTGTTACCAGAGATCAGACGTTGGCCTGTGCTACCCAGGAACACAACTCTAAATATATCCTGTTTGAAAAAAATTGTCTGAAACTGTAAGATACCACGTTCTTTACCATGTTTAAGTTGTCAGGACTGATGATACATGCTGATAATCCCAGCTACTTGGAAGGCTGAGGCAGGAGGATTACAAATTCAACT
Source organism: Thryonomys swinderianus (assembly GCA_004025085.1). Classification (NCBI taxonomy): domain Eukaryota; kingdom Metazoa; phylum Chordata; class Mammalia; order Rodentia; family Thryonomyidae; genus Thryonomys; species Thryonomys swinderianus. The sequence continues at coordinate 118,428 of PVIC010000518.1, read as the reverse complement.
CACTCAATTTAGTAAAAACCTGTCTTAAAAACAACAGGGACAAGAAATTGTCCTTGCTACTGAAAAACAAGAAAACAATGTTTAATTGGTATAATTAACTGAAGTGTTAGAAACCCTGTTAGGATATACCTGCTCCCCCCATCCTCTGAATCCACTCTATTTATTAGGTTATATATAATGTTTACTAAACTTACGTATGTGTTGCTCAGTGTTATCTTGTCAAATGATTAACATTTATGATGATAAAACATTGTACAGTTATTGCTGTTAGAAAACTGGCTGTTGAGAGATTAGTGATTAGAGAGGTTGTTGAATATGTTTAACAGTTGGTAAATTATTGCTCTCTTGACATCTTAGTTGAATGACCTCCAGTTTCTAGTTGAGTATTGAATGGTCTTACTGTATGTTGAGGATTAGGAACTCGATGTGCTATTTTTCTTCTGGGTGTAAGAGCATAGTTTAATAATAACTGAAGTAGTTTTCTCTTCTTTGACCTAGTCATTTCACATATTTCTTTTCATCTCATAAGCCTGGAAATGCAGAATACCATACAAGTGTAACTTACTTTATTTTTATCTTATAAATTTTTAAAGTTCTTCAGAGCCTTTCTCCTCTTTCCTGTCTTTTCCTTGTTTTCTTTCATCATTGATTTTTTCTCCCTTTTCTGGTGAATTTTAGTTTCTCCACTAAACCAGGCCTTAACCAAACTGGATTTTTCAAAAGGACCCTACATGGTCCCCTAGTATCTTTGTTGGTACAACCATCTTTAATGTGGTTACTATCAGTAGAGTCTCTTCTGGGCATAGCTTTTTCAGTATTGAGTGGTTTTTCTCAGAATTCCAAATTCTGACCCTAGATTTATAACTAAAGTGTTTGCTTTTCTGGTACTGTGTCCAAGTCCAGAAGCTGACATGGCTCATTATCCTTTTCCAGCTGTAGTAGTTTCTAAAAACCGTTGAGGACGGGATTACCTTGAACACTGGCACTGGATACCAGCTGTTCTTAGGCAACATCTGGACACCCCAAGATGTTCTACTTGTGGCAAAAAGATGTTTAAGTGGTTTCTTTAGACCCTGCAGGTTTACTTTGCTCTGACACAGGTGTGTTCCAAAAGCTTGCTACTGAAATCACTGTGTTAGGGCACAATGTTTTCTTGCAAAAAACCCTTCCATTGCCCTTCCACTGTCCTCCCGAAACAAATCACTGAAGGTTTATTTGGTTGCTACAGAAGCCAAAGTGATATAGGTGGTGGACTGAGGAATTTGGGCTTTATCTGTAACTGAGAGCCAATAAAAAGGATCATATTTAAAGAAGTGAAAGAAATCGATCCTTTGTGTCTGTCTCTCCAGTTGGGTATTATTTCCTCAAGTTCATTTGATTTTACATTTTTTTTTCATTGTGGTGACATATTGATAACTCTTACTTTCATCTGGATTATGCTAATCTGATACCAGTAATAACAATAAATGTTTTCCTTTTACAAGGCTTTAACTTACATAGAAGTTATATGTAATTAAAGAGCCCAGTCAATGTATATGTTGGACACATCTGTTTGCTTTCTAATACCCACTCCCACTTCATCTTTAGAAATGAAATCCAACTTCCAGGTGGATACATTGCTACCCAACTAAAATACCACATCCATTAGATTCCATGACATTCTATTTGACTATATGAGATATTAATGAAAATGTTTGTGCTGCATTGAGAAAGTGTTCCTTAAGAGAGTGGTACAACTGCATTGCCCATCTTCCTGCCTGCTGGTATGTCTGCTCTCTATGACTAGGGCTCCGGATGGGCATTCCTGGGCCATTAGACAGCACACCAGTGCTGTGGAGCTGGAAAAACAGGGCCTCCGGTCCTCATGCCTCTGCTCCTGCCAATGCTAGCCCAACAGTCTGCCTCTGGCCTTCTTTCATATGACTCAGAACTACTGCTCTTTGGTGTGTTTGTGTACAACTAAAATTTCAATACAATTCATATAAACATAAAAGGAATGATTTTCAATTCATATAGTTAACATTGGAAATACACTGAATATAATTTAAAGTATGATATCTTGTGGGCACTGTAATTACTAAATAATTTAGGTTTATTATACCTTTTTGTTTTCTTTTTGGTGCTAAGAATTAAACTCAGCCCTTCACACTAGGCTACATCTCCAGACCATTTTTTACTCATTATTTTGAGTCAGACTCTTGCTAAGTTGTCCAGACTGGGCTCAAATTCACCATCTTCTTGCCACAGCCTTCCAGAGTGCTGGGATTACAGGCCTGAGCCACCACATTTGATTCTGTTATAACTTTATTTATTTTTTTTGAGACAGGGTCTCGCTTTGTAGCCCAGGCTGGCCCTGCACTCACTATGTAGCCCAGGCAAGCCGCTGCGAACTCAGCAATCCTCCTGTCCCGGCCTCCCCGAGTGCTGAGATTACAGGCATGAGCCACCACGCCCGGCATTGTGGTTGCGCTGTTGATTGTTGGTGGGCATGTCTCCACGCCCAGCATTATATGTGGTTACTGGGAATCGAACTCAGGACCTTGCGCTTGCGAGGCAGGCACCGGAACCACTGAGCTAACCCTCCGGCCCTCTGTTATAACTTTATAGTGTGTGGTATTATAAAAAACAAAACAAACTCAGGGCTGGAGATTTAACTCAGTGGTTCCAGCGTGTGCCTCGCAAGTGCAAGGTCCTGAGTTCAATCCCCAGGAACCACATACAATGCTGGGTGCGGTGACTCACACCCACCAGCAATCAGTACCACATACCACAGTGCTGGGCGTGGTGGCTCACGCCTGTAATCCCAGCACTTGGAAGGCAGAGACAGGAGGATTGCTGAGTTCGAGGCTTGCTTGGGCTACACAATGAGCTCAGGGCCAGCCTGAACTACAAAGCAAGAACCTGTCTCAAACAAAACAAACTCACTGGTTGTTTTGAATTTCCTCACTTTTTGGATTCTTTTAGAAATTCAGATGAATACTGAGTAGTTTATGTCACAGCCGTACTCTTAATACTAGGTACAAAACTGTTGGAAACACTCTTTGCAGAATCTGTTTTGCTGATGTGTGTTGGAACTGGTATTAATGCGTTCCTGGGTTTTAGAATATTGGTAATATAAATGTGTGGATTAAAACATGATTGTTAATATGAACTTTATGAATCTTTGGTTATAGACTGCAAGAATTAAAAATGAGTTTTCATTGTCTTTGAATTTTTATACTGCGTTTCTGCTAATATTTTTGAATTGTGGTAATGTAACATAAAATTTGTAACTATTTGAAATGTATAGTGCAGTGGCATTAGTCACATTGTTATGCGTGGTCATCATCATCCATCTCCAAAATATTTTTATCTTCCTATATGAAACTTCGCATTGAAGATTAACCATCCTTGTTCCTCGCTTCTCTATAGCAGTTACCATTCTACTTTCTGTATAGAAATTGCCTACACTAGAATTCTCATATAAGTGAAATCACATGTTTCTTTTTTGGGGAGTGGTTTACTTCTCATCCTAAGTCTATTGTCTTAGGAAGTCATGTAATCATAGCTGAATTATTAGTGCAGAAGATTGTCCTTCATATGTTCCTCTGAAAATTTCCATCTGTCGTGGCACTTACAGTATAATGGATGTTAGAGTAGGTGGGTTTACTATCAAATAGAATTTGGGAATTCTTACCTATGAAATATTTGTTATTTCTTTTAACAGTAAACTTAACATGAGCATATTGAGTATTTTAATATAAATGTGTGGATTAAAACATGCTTGTTAATAATGAACTTTATGAATCTTTGGTTATAGACTTAATGAGATCTCCATCATGCTGTAAAACAATATAAGTAACACATTGCAGCACAACATTTATTTTCCAAATATTATATCTGTAATGTATCAGAAATAGAGAAAATATGAGTTTGGGGATAAAATATCAGTTTTCAAGTTAAGCATTTGTCCCACTTGGTTTGTGTATTCTATTTGTACAGCAAATAGTGAATGATTTTTCTCAGACTATAGATTTAGGGAATTGAACAATAATCTGTAAGAAGGTATTAAGATATTGATGATGATTTTTTTTTTAGCCTTGGGAAAAATATCGATGACGCTGTGAATACAAGAATAACTTTTTGTCCTTGACATTTTTTAAGCTTTACATTACTTCTCTCTCCTCATTTCCTCAGAGACATTTTATAGAATCCCACTTTATAAAATCTTCCTGACAGATTGGTAGCTAGGTTCCTAAAAATCCCAGTTAAAAGAAAAAAGTAGAATAGGGAATTGGCCTGATCAGAGGCATGCATCTGTATTTGCACGTTGCAGACATTGTCCCACAATTTTGCTGTAACCCTAAGCTGACAATTAAAATCTTTGTTTTATCAGTCATCACCCAACCCTAACAGATGGGTGAAGAATTAATCTGATTTGTATTTTTCTCTCAACTTTCTCCTCCACATTGTAATATCCTATGATTAACATTCAGTGAATTCTTAAAGATGATTGATGGGCCTTAAAGATCTACTGTGTACATACTATTTTAATTATGCCAGATGAAACCCATGGAACAGAGGAGCTTGAAGACCCCTGTAGAAATTTGAAAACAATTTTGATACTCTCGTCCACTCCAAAAGAAATCTGTGAATACTGCAATGTTTTTTCCCTTGCCAGGACCCTCCTTGCCTGGTGTCATTTCTTGAGCTCTCCTGGGAGGAGATTAGTCTAAAACAACAAAGTAGCCAGATGTCTGGTTCAGAGAGAGTCCCAGAGGCCGGGCTACAGTAGGCGACAGAAACCGCGTGGGGCTGAAGATCAAAGATACCTGAGAATTACTTATGGGCACATACTATGTGTCATTCCCATTATTAACAGTCTGAGAAAATTTGTTTCCCTAATTAACCCTTTTGTTGGAGTAACCTTAAATTTTAGTGACTATATTTCTGTTTTGATATATTTTCTTTTGTGTAGTTTTGAAACATGCATAGTCCAAGTAAGAGAAAAGAAAAAGGAACTCATGTGCTTGATTGAGATCACTAAGCTGCAGTTCTTATCCAGAAAAGATATGCTATCAAGTGTGTCATCATTTATCATAAAGGCAGGAGCATTGTGGCTCTAAGTTAAAATTATAAATCACTGGTTAAGAACTGCCTGGTTTATGTGTATAAAGACCTGTTCTTAAATTGCTAATCCTTTTTAAACACTATTATTTAACTGCTTTAGAGTGAAGATTTTGAGATTATAGCTTCCTGGTCTTAAAATGAATTCAGAATAAATCCCAGTGGTGGGATATTATACCTTATTAATAGTAGAGCTCATTTTTCTCCATATTGGCATTACTAATTAAGTGCTAATTAAAATTTTTTTCATTATCCTTTACCTGTTTGCTTTAATAGGTACAATTTTTCATTGTTTAGATATATACGTGTTTGGAAGATATGAATTAATGTGCTGTTTTAGATTATTCTTAATTCTAAAGCCTAGGAGATCAGTGTAAAAGCTTTTAGTAAATTTATTCCAACTATAACTTTTGATGTCTTAGTATCTTGATGAAACTCTCCCAAGGTAGAACAAAAGATTTTAGTTGACCCTGCTGCTTGTTTTTGTTTCGGTTTAATATTATCATGTCACAAAAGAAGCATATAAAAGCCTGCTTCCTGCTCTCCTGGAGATATAATCATAAAGCATTGTTATCAAGAGCATGATTAGCTAGCTTTAGCGCTTTTAAATGCTACAACACATTCTTTAACATCTAGTAATATAAACTTGGCGTAAAAGCCATAAAAATGTCTTTAAATCTAATTGGAGATATGTGTTAGCAATTTAGTACAGAGACTTTGTATTCTTTGCATAGTGGTCAAGAGTTCTTTTAACTCCTTGTGGAAAATGAAGCTACTAGGAGCAGTTTTTAAGGATTAATTGATTTATCTGTTTGTTTTGGGGGGTTAACTGTTAAAGCAAGAATAAAATCAGTTGCTTGCATAAAGAACTGGAGAGACAGTTGTGTTTTTTCAGAGCAGAATTTCTTGTTACTCGCTGAAGGAGGAGGTGAGCTGTTTTGCTTTCTACCTGTGTGTCTACCTGTGTCCACAGGCTGCCTCATCTGAACAGCCCCATTCGCTCTTGGGAAACTGGCCTGACTGTCTTCCAGGTTCAGAGACAGGTTGAGTCCATTCCAGCCATGCCATCCATGTTTCTAAGCGCCAGTCAGTGGATTACTTGAAGCAAGTAATATTTACAAAAATAAAACAACTGGCAGGACTGCAGTGTTGCGGTTCCTTAAGTGTGACTGTGCCCAGAATTCTGCGAGATACAGTTCCAGCAGTGCGTCCAGCGGGTGACGCCGCATTTGCTTGCTGTCTGCTTCCTCAGACCCACAGCGGCGCTCTCCATTCCACCCCCAGCCTCAAGACAGACAGATAGGCAGACAGACAGGCAGATAGACACACACACACAGATACATAAGGAGAAGACCAAAAGTTACTTGTTTGTGTTTTCCAGAAGCTGCCAATGCAGTATCACTGTATACTTGCCTCAGTATGTCTATCTTGGGTGGCTTCACTGGCCTTCTGTTCTCCCTTCCCTGTCTTCCTCTCCCCACCCCATTTCCCACCTGGGCCCTTACTGCACGTGATGTCTCTTAAACAACACTGTATGCTGAAGTGTGGAATTATGTCTTTTAAAAACCAGACATCAGAGGGAAAGAGGTGAAGTGTGTTTCCTCAGTTTTCTTTGTTCATTTTCCTTTGGTACCGGGGATGGAACCCAAGGCCTCATGCCTGTGCAGCACACTCTATCACTTACTTATATCCACAGGGCTTTCTAAAACTTTGAAACAGCATTTTGCTAAATTGCCCTGGCTGGCCTCAAACTTAGGGTCCTCCTGTCTCAGGCCTCCCGAAGTACCTGGGGTTGCAAGGTTTTTAGTTTTTGCTTTTTAATTACACACTGTTTCTTCCTCCTGCATAGGTTTCTTTGCACATTGCCTCCTCCTTTCTTTTTCTCCATCTTCTAGTTCTTAATTCTTTATGCCATCTGCACTAGCTTTCTAGAAAGGGTTCTGATTTGAAATAAGAGACAAGTTGAAAGAGCAGGCAATTAGGCCTCTTTTGAAAACTTATAGTAATTGAATATGGGATGCTTTAGTACTTGAGTGGGTGTGAAGGTAGTAATCTATAAAATTTTGTGATAGAATTCTGTGATATGTAAAATGCTTGAAATACAAACCAAGTTGATTTTGTTAGAATGCAATGTTAATATGGATTTACTTTCAAATTTAAAAGCTTCAAGGTTCAATATACACTCAGATTCTTCCCATTTAATCTGTAATGGTCTAACAGTTTTTTTCCACTTATTGAGTATGTTTCTCTAGTTTTAAAGTAGTCATATTTACCCTCACCTGAGGTTTGGAGTGGTAGCATTGGATCATCTCTTCCTCCCTAGAGTGGTGGTCTTTGACTCTTAAGTTTCCTGAGGGGCTCAGTAGTAGGATCAGGTCTTGGAAGGTGGGAAGGTCCTTTCTCCACTGCCGCATTTGCTACTCAACAGGTCAGTGCTAGAAGCAAAATATCCTTTGGGTATAAAAATGATCAGTTCTTGAATCTCTGTGACTTTTAACTTTATTGCTAAAGTAACGATCAACATTTTAAAAAAGAAGTAGTAGAAAATTATTGTCATCACTTGCAACTCAATATGAGCTGTCGAGAGAAAATAAATGTATTAAGTGGACCATTCTACCTTTTTTTCAAGTAATATTTAAATGATTCAATATGAACCAAAATCACAGCCCATGGATAATCAGATACCTAAGAATAATATTTGGGAAGCTAGGTTTCCTGAAGACATGAGGCTCAGTTCTTGTAGCCTGGGGATTTTGCCTGGGGAAAAATGTATGTGCCTCAACAGCTGAAGGGCTATTCAGAAGGAAACAAAGTGAAATGGCATCTACTTCAACATGTAATTTTGATATTTCATACTTAATTTTATCCTTGGCAGAAATGTCAAAATATACCACCTGCAAACCAACTCTGGAGCCGCATCTATACCAAATTTAACTAGGTAGATAAGATCTGGAAGAATCAGATAGTTCTCACTGGGGAGAAGAGCGACCCTTCTAGCTAACTCCTGGTGGGGGGGATGCTTTAGGAGAATCAGGAGGAATATGTGATTTATTTAAAATGTAGGAATGTACAGCCTAAAGAAACTAGTGCAAGTAGCAGGGGCAAATTTTAACACTCTGCTTGATCCTAACCAAAATGCCAAAAATTGGTCACATTTTAAAACAAGTACATGGTGCCTGAACATGAATATAATGTCTTTTATGGGATACTCTTATTTGTATTTACTTCCACTTAAAATTTTAAATAACACGTTCTTTAATCTGTATTCAGTTTTGTGTTTTAAAAAAATCTTTCAATTCATCCAAAGTTTGCTAATGTTGGAAATGATACAGTTCTCTCCTATTCCCTTCTCTATCACCCTTTAAGTGACCAACGTATTCTAGCAGCATGAAGTTGCTAGTTTAGATCAAATTCTTATTAATAGAATCACTGGCTTTCTATTATACACTGCTGTTCTTTTGTTGACCCTAGGGAAAAAGTTACCCTTTAAGAAATTAAAATCTAGACCACTATTTATCCTTTTATCACCACATAGCTGGTGTTTATTTTTAACAGAAGTTGAAGTTTTTATTTTATTTATTTATTTATTTATTTATTTATTTATTTATTTATTTATTTTGAGACAGGGTCTTGCTTTGTAGTTCAGGCTGGCCCTGAGCTCACTATGTAGCCCAGGCAAGCCTCAAACTCAGCAGTCCTCCTGTCTCTGCCTCCCGAGTGCTGGGATTACAGGCATGAGCCACCACGCCGGGCACTGTGGTATGTGGTATTGATGGCTGGTGGGCGTGAGTCACCATGTGGTGACTCATTGTATGTGGTTACAGGGATCGAACTCAGGACCTTGCGTTTAAAAGGCAGGCACCAGAACCACTGAGCTAAATCTCCAGCCCAAAGTTTTTGAATTTAATGACTTGATCTATAACATTTTCTCAGTGTAAGAATTTATAAAGAATAAAGGGTCCCTGAAATCCCCAAAAGATCATGAGAGAGATGTGTATAATATAGCATTAATATTTGTAATAGTTTAGTATTTTGCATTTATACTTCTATCAACTCATACTGAATTGTTTAGAGACTATTTAATAGCTCCACATTTACTTGGAGAACAAAAATTTTTTCTTGGATTTTTAAATTTTATTTGAATTTTTTCCAGGTGTTTGGGAAAGAACAGATTTCCTCATGTTGGGAAATTTTACCTTTTTACCTTATTTACCTTTTTAAAAACGCTCTCTGCTATGATGGGAATAATCCAGAAAGCTGGCAAGTTAGAGAATGGTCATGACCATCTGTTAATGTAATGTAAAAACCAGGAATGTGAGGTTTTTACTGAGTTACTCAGAGGTAACTGCCAGTGAAAATCAGTGCCGTGTGTAGATGTGACTCCTTGTACTTAATTATTAGAGTGTACATGAAATCTATCAGTGTGGTTGACTTAAATAACAGTGTTAGTTCCTTAGCATTTAAAATTAATAGAAATCTTAGATAAATGAACTTTTGTTTGACTGGAGGATCCATTTTTTAATTAAAATACCCATAAAAAGGTAACATTGTTAGAAATTCATTTTTATTTAGAAATAACTGATCAGAAAAATATTTCCTTAGCCCAGTTGATAGTATCATGCTCATTTAAAGTGTTTTTCATTTCTTGTTTAAAGAATACTCTAGAATACTTTTTGCAATTTTATGAAATTTCAAATCATGTATTTCTTTGTAACTTTTAAAGAGGAGAACTTGAAGCAGTAAGACTACTGTGCTTAATTCTACTGAAGTGAATTATACTTTCAAGTACCTGTTAAGGATGATCTTGTGTAACATGTAGTACATATGTGCTGGCTTTTCCTTACATATTATACTTCAGAAAGAAAAATCACACAGACTAAATGAAGGATTTAGTCTGAACACCATTAAAGTGAAACATGCATTTCATACCTACAAAGAGGAAAAGGCATACCAATGGGCCAACTTGAGTTTTCTCTTTCTTTTGGAAAGTCTTCAATAATAATTTGAGATTTAAAATGTAATTTGGTTTTATCTTTTGTGATTTTTCTACTCCAGCAAATTGTCGTGGTCCAGCCTGATACCAAGTTGGGATCAGGATCCAGAGAGGCTTTATGGAAACTTGAGGATATCCTTGGATTAGAAGGAAGACAGTATGTAGGATTTACCTCATTTAGTCCCCTGGAGGACATGGCTGCCATTTGGGCCTTTGGTCCCCCCCTACTCTTTGCACTGAATCTTTAGACAAGGAGTGACCAAGCAGTTAGCTTTCTTTGGGCTTTTGTATTAAAGATTCAGATTTCAGTCTCATTCCTGCCTACTACAGCAGAATAGCCTTTAAACAACTCGACTTTAAAAGTTTAAAGGCAATAAGTCAGTCTCCTGGAAATGATGCAGAAACGTAGATTCAAATCATAAATAAAGTAATGCATTGAGTACATTAAACAGACATAGGAAAATGGATTTCTGTCTTTTGTAGTAAGGTAATTGGGCACCACTGCTTGGCAGGAGCTGGTGCTATTGAGCCAGCTATAGCTGCCACAGGTTGATGGGCAGGTGATAAGGCAGCTTCCACCAGGGTCTGCACAGGAGGCCTACCTAATATGCTGTCTGCCCTAAGGGCCTATGGGAACACAGTTGGATTATTATGTTAATGCATGAGCCCGCTGCCCTCTTCCTATCCCAGCTGGGTTCCCTGTTGTTAGGAACTGCTTTGCACTGACAGTGGAGTAATATGCTTCATGATTGAAAGGGCAAAGGGGCTTGAAAGAAAAAAAAGAGAAGAGAATAGGCCTGCACAGATATGTAAATGAGGAAAGGAAATCTGTAGGAAGATTTCATTCTAAGACAGAGAAAAAGTTTATTAGAAAGTTCTTCTCACAGTGCTCTAAAAGCACTCATTTCTTAATTAATTTCTGGCTTTTGTTGTCCTTTTTAACACTAACCGGGAAATGGTTTTCAAAATTAGTAGGATTGATTTGTTTTAAGCTAAGATGATCTAACACACTGGTACCCAGGTATATATAGTACTGATGGTGATGCATTGTTTTGTACCGTCATTACTCTTTGTTAAAAGTTGTCCCTCAATGTTCCATTATATTTTATAAAAAGCTTCTTTTTAAAATATTGAATTTATATTTTGTTTTATGATATCACTTTGTTTCCCTTTATTTTGGACATGGACTCAGCAAATTGCATGAATTTATGTTTTGGGCATGGATCAGATGGAGGTGAGAAAATGATTAGATAGGGAAGAAGGGTATTTTCTTGGGTTTATGAATTTGTTGTGGTAGTGCCAACTTTTGTGCTTTGTTGAGGTTTTAAATGTTGATGCCTTAACATTAATGGAGAGTGTGGATTTTACTATGTACAAACTTTTCCAATTTCTAACCCTACCAATTAATTACTAACTGATTAGACACATTACTTCTCACTTACCTTGGCTGTAGAATGGGTCTAGTGTAATTTCTAGTTGGGAGGATAATGACAAAAAATCGTTTAACTGCCACAGAATACAGCCTCATTACATGCTTGCCATAATGCTGACACCTAGCTACCATGATGGCACCTGTCGTGTTTCAGTTATGAGCCCATCATTTAATATGGATGGCTGTATACTTTCAACTGGCCAAAGACTATCTCTCCTTTCTTTTTTTCTCTCAGCAAGCCTCGCCAACAAGGAATGACATGGAAAATTAGACACAGTTTAACCTAAAAGAGTTAAGAGGCTTTGCAAATAAAATAGCAGGGCATGTTCTTTAATAGTTTTATAAGGTGTGGCTCACATGTGCAGTAAATGTTTTAAGTAAAGTGTATTTACCATAAGAGACAGATTGCCAGTAATCTCCCTGAATAGAATCTCCCTGAATACACTTTCCCTATCCCTTGGCACACTTATCCCATCGTTCTTGCCACTCTCGGAAGCAGTTCGAAAAGTCCTCTTCTGTGAGTGTCTTTGCAAGGTACGATCAAAAGTACAGTGAATGTAGCTGTGGAGTGCCATACAGTGGAAAGGCAGGCTGAAAACATTACCACGTGTCCTCATCCACTTTATTCACCATCCCTGGCTCTGTGCTACTTCCAGCTCTTCCGCAAGTCAGAATGGCTCTGAAGGACAAAGGCTCAGAATGGACTCAGTGATATAACTCAACAATGTAACTACCAACTGTTAGATGTCAGATGTGTCCAGCTTGTGTTTCCTGAAATCAAGGAATGAATTTTAAGAACAACAGAGGTGAAGAGGTGGAAAGATTTATTGAGAAAAGCTCCTGAGAGGCAAGAAAGAGTCCTGACAATGGGTTGTCACCAGGACCCATTGTCAGGGATAATTTACCCAGCAAAGTTACAGTGTGGGTGCGACATGGGCCAAACTACAGTCAACCTATAGGATTAGAAGGATAGCTGCTTAACTCACATCGGTCCGGTCAAGTGTCATGTAAAACACAAAGGCATTGTTGGGAAGGGATAGGTCAGATGATTTGTGTAACTGATGTGTAACTGGATTTTTTTGGACCAGATGGTCTTACAGTAGAATTTTAAGTTTCTGCTTTTCCCTCAGGGAAGCATGTAGGCCTGGCCATTGTATCTTTATTTTTGGACCTTCCAACCACAAATCCAATGTCTTTATTTTTCCATTGACTTACTTGAGTGCCTCGTTCTTCTCTGACTTATATTAATTTCTGTCTAATTTAGTTGCATCAAGACATTGAGGCAACCACAACATCATGACTAAAAACACTCACAAAAGAAGCTATCCACAAAGGATAGCTTTAGAAAGGGACAGGAATGATGAGCCGAGTAGTTGAAATGAGGGAGAGAGTTTTGAAGGGGATTGATGCAGATGTAATTTACTTTTTTTCATCTTTTACATTTTGTGGGAAAAAAAACCCAGATTTTTATAAAACAAAAAATAAACCAAATAGTAAAAATAACAGTAATTGTTACACTGTGTATCATTTTCTGCACAAGACATAAAAAGACTCTTACAGAAAGCAAACAGATAATAACACAAACTTTCTAGAGAAACTATAAACTTTCTAAATATTCACTGTAATTTTCAATCACACCTCATAAGCCATATTTCAGATGCAAAAAGAAAATCGAATAGACAAGAAGATCTAGTTTGGCCAGAATTCTAACAGCTTCTAGAGTTATTTTTAGAATATATGCCTGAATTTGGGAAAATTTCAAATATCCCTGATTATGTAGTTTTCTTCTAAGATATTTGTTTATATAAACTTCAACTGACAGTATATGGGTGGGAACTATTTTAAATAAATTACGTACTCTTGGTACTGTGCCTACTGAAATGACGTATAGAAGGAGAATCTGTGGTTAGTGCCTGGTTCTTCCCACTGTACAATGAGAAGTGGGGGTCGCTGTCATTTGGAACAGGCTATTTCCACAGCACACACCAGCTTGCATTAGTAAGTGCTGTATAGATTCAAGTTTTAAGGGACTTCACAGAGATGCTCAAAATCAGCAAATGTAGGAATGTGGAGACTAGACCAGGCCCCATAGGCTTTGCATCTGGTTAAAGTGAATCCATGTGATTGTTTTCATTAAAAATAATAAGCATGCAACATCATTTTAATACTCTAATGAAAAATGTGTTGAATTCTGAAGTAAGTACTTGGTGTTATATAGGAAGAAGTCTCCTTTCTGGAAAGGTGATTAGACATTTGACTTTAGAGTAAAAGAGCCTGTTCTATCTAAGTGATCTTTTGTAGCTATAGCAAAATCGTTTCTAACACATCTTTATACTACTTAGCTATACAATTATTATAGTATGGAAGGATATGTGTATATGCAGGTGTATATGTATGTACGTGGTATATATACACTAAGTTTATTTAATGTAGGTTTGCATGTCAAAATCAGAAATGTAACTAGGAATACTTAAGGAGCTCTAATTGAGGACACTCTTTAATAGTGTGTTTGAAGTAATGCATCATGTTCAAACTATTATTAAGACTTTGAAGAAAAGACATTAGAGAAAGTAATACCCATGAGATAGGTAAAGAAACAAAGAATGACACCCTTTTATATCTATGGGTCCCACAAACCAACAATGCAGACTCCTTATGTTAATATTGTCTGATTATAATTTTACATCTGCCCTAAACATAACCACTGCACATAGAGATATTCCCCACTTAACCAACCTACACTCCTATTTCTGGATTCCTAATTTGGTCAGACCTTGATACATTGTTCTTATCACTTAGTAATGTGAAAATGGCGCTGATGACATACCTAGTTAATGTTAGGTAATATTTATCAGGTACTAAATGCTTTCTATGAAGCATCTCATTTAATTCTCACAAGTAACTATAGGTAGGTACTAATATGCTCATTATTGAGACAAGGAAACAAAGGATTAAAATAGCTCAAGTCAATTTATCAGATTCTTTATTCACACCTAAGTAAGCTAAGTCCAGGGCCCTCTAGTACTTGCATGTTTTAGGTGGTAAACTATATACTGTAATATCTGTCTTCTCTTAACCTTCCAGTCTTTGGGTTATGTCCTGTCTTAGTCTGTTTTCTGTGGCTATAATTGAATACCATAGACTGAGTCATTCATACAGAATTGAGGTTTATTTAGCTCATGCTTCTGGAGCTCCGTTTTTCACGAGGACCTTCTTAGCTGACAGCCCAGCAGCGAGAGCCCTAGGGTGACACAGAGCAAGCCTGACAGAGCGAGCTGCATGTATGTCAGAGCCATTGTTGCATAAACTGTTGCCCACAAATGGACTGATCCACTTACCAGGCAGTGCTGTCATGTCCCAAGTACCTCCCACAGGTCCAATCTCTTAACACTGGTGCACTGGAGACCAAGTTTCCAGCACGTGAAATTTGGAGAACACGTACAAACCATATCTGGTCCATGTCTAACCTTATGTCACGGTTGGCAAAATCAGATCATGAAGATCAAGGAAGCTGGGACATGGATAAATGAGAAAAAAAATGCTAAGAGGCAGGGAAAAGTTTTAAAAAATTAGTACTCCATTTCAGGACTGGTAAGTAGTTTGGTGCTGTCTCTGTTCACCATCTGAAAGAAAAAAGCAAAGGTAGCCTAATCAATCTGTTTGACAGTAAAGTAAAATAGCAAATTTGTGTGAAAACAGACCAGTTAATCAGAAACTAGAGGAGACTTGAATGAAAGGGAGAAGATGAATTTGCCTTCATTTCTTTAACTCTAGTCTGGAACTAACCATCTGCTAAGTATACAAATAGATCCTAAGCATACAAGAGGAAATTTACCAAGAAAAAAAGTTGTATATGAATCACTGGCTCTTTACTTTATGAAAAAAGGCCCAATACTATCTGAGAAAACCTCAAAGTAACCTGGCTTCCAGAAAGCTCTTGCCTTTCTCAGGAAGAGCCAGGAAGGCCTCAAGATGGGCACTTCTTGTAGCTTTCTGTCTGTGCTAACTCTTGGGCTTCCAGCAACCCAGCAGCCTGTTTTGAGAGAAGGGGAGTGAAATCGAAAATGGCTGCTTGATTTTAAGCGTTCCTCCCAATGCCCTAGCTTTGCAGAAATGAGACTTTGATTTTACCCAGTAAGTACCCGGACTTAAGAGTCCCATGTTAAGTTCACCACCAATTCATTTAATTTTATTCTCTCAGCTTCTTAACTTCTCTGAGCTTTGTACTCTACATCTATAATATGAAGTAACACCCATTTCATTGGGGTTGAGCATTGAAGTAGCACGTTATCTGGAATACAGGAAGTAGTCAGTAAATGTCAGCTTTCCCCTCCCATTTATGAAACATGGTTTTGAGGAAAAAGTTAAATAAAAATGAGTGGGTCAGAAAAATAGATTTTTATCTGCTATCCTTACAAAATTGTATGCATCATCTCTCACGACTTTGCATTACTGATCTAGGCAGAAAGAAATGAGATTCAATTTGGTTGATAAAGCCTTTCAGAATTAATCTTTGAACTGTGATGAAGGTAGGTTAAATGAGAGCCAAGTGGGGCCACTTTCAGGGGTTCCAGAGGTGAAGCAGTTTGTTTTCATACTTGTTTCAGTGCTGTCCCTCTTTTAGATCTCATTTCTAGTCCCTTAGCTTCCATAATAAAAGTCTTCAGTATTATACATTTTTATTAAACATCTTTTTTTGGACTGCAATTTGCATTTCAGATAATATAACAAAATGTATGTGTTTCAAATATTCACTGCTTAATATGTGATTAGAACATGTAATCCCTCAAAAGATGTTAATTGCAATTTAAATTCACACTAAATTTAATTAAGTGAGTTGGGTATTAGAAAGTAGATGTAAAGAGTAGTTAAGGGAATACATTTTTTAGAAGCATCCCATTTTTTTTCTAGAAAATGTAAACCTTTCAACTTTTAATATTAGATGCAGGAAATGGAAGAGAAAGCATAAGAATCAGGTTAAAGAACATGTTAGGAAGCTCTTAAGCTATGTTCACAGTTTGGATTATGAATTGAAGCTAATTTTGGTTCTAGGAAAGAGGGCTGATTTGAGTAACCATGTTTATATTCTCAAGGAGACTTTAAGTACATTTTCCTCAATTGGTTCCTGATAAGACTCAGTTAAGATCTTTAAGAACTGCAGAGAGCAATTGGGTGGGAAGTCCTGACAGATCTTTCAGTCCAACTGTTAGCTACAGTCTCCTTGGTAAGGGGATGTTTTATGAATAATTAGATGTAATAGGAACTTTGTGTGAGGGCAATTCATATTTAATACTTTCTATAAAGTCACTACTATATTAATAGAAATAAAGAATAGCCTGGAAGATATTCAGATATCTTTTTTCTTTTAATACAATACTTTAAAAAAATACTAAAAATTTTAAGTTTTTAGGGGCCGGAGATTTAGCTCAGTGGTTCCAGCGCCTGCTTTGCAAGCGCAAGGTCCTGAGTTCAATCTTGGTAACCACATACAATGCTGGGCATGGTGACTCACGCTCACCAGCCATCAATACCACATACCACAGTGCTGGGCGTGGTGGCCCAATCCTGTAATCCCAGCACTCGAGAGGCAGAGACAGGCGGATTGCTGAGTTCAAGGCTTGCCTGGGCTACATAGTGAGCTCAGGGCCAGCCTGAACAACAAAGCGAGACCCTGTCTCAAAAAAAAAAAAAATTTAAGTTTTTAAAAAGTATGAGGCAGGCCTATCTCACAGTGATTGGGAGAACATAGTGTTAATGACTTGATGTTAAATAAGGTTTTCCAAAAAATTATCAGCATACTGCTATACCTATAAACTGTTTTTTTTTCATCAATTTCTTTAGGAATAAATTTTAAATCATGGGTCAGTTCTAAGATAATATAAACAGGGGCTGGAGATTTAGCTCAGTGGTTCCTGCGCCTGCCTCACAAGCGCAAGGTCCTGAGTTCCATCCCCAGTAACCACATACAATGCTGGGCGTGGTGACTCATGCCCACCAGCAATCAATACCACATACCACAGTGCCGGGCGTGGTGGCTCACGCCTGTAATCCCAGCACTCGGGAGGCAGAGACAGGAGGATTGCTGAGTTTGAGGCTTGCCTGGGCTACATAGTGAGCTCAAAGGCCAGCCTGAACTACAAAGCAAGACCCTGTCTCAAGAAAAAAAAAAAAAAAAAAAGAAGAAAGAAAAAAACAGATAATATAAACAGTTTAAAAAGTAAATGTGTAAGTTTAAAAATTTTCTGAGTTAAAAACATTACTTCAAATGGGGTATTACTCTGCCATGATGAATTATAACTTTGAGTCATTTATTCTCAAATGGACACACCTTGAGGACACACTGATAATTTAAATAGGTCACAGTTGTGTAAATACTCTATCTTTTCTCTGGCATGAGAATCTGAAGATGTAAATGAATTCTAGAATGTATGTTAGAAATTATGAAATAGAAAATATTCAAAGGGAAAAGGGTAGGGCTAAGTAATGGGTAAGAAAAAATGATGTTAAAAGCATACGTATATGGGGTGGGGGGGTTGTAGGGTGGGTAGGGGAATGGATAAAAACAAGAATTAACTCATATACTGGTACAAATTCCCAGTGTTGAGCATGATCGTGACATGTATATAAAATGTACCACTAAAGAATTCAATTAAAGTATGTATTTTTTTTATTTTTCTGTGTTAAAAATGTTACTTCATAAATCTGTTTTGAACAAGCTATATAACATACATTTCTGGAGGGAGAAAAGCCGGGAGGGTAGGAGGAGAGGAATGAGAATATGAAGGACAATTTGTGTAAGTTATCCACACTGACTGCCTAATACTGTGTTAGACCCTATTAAATAGGTAATTATTTTAAAAACAAATTTCAGAGTCTTAAAATGTTGCTCTTAGTGGAACTATTTTATGTGAATTAAGAGACAAGCACTGTCTTTGTTTCAGAAGATCATTCTTAAAAATGAATGATACAGATGAACTGAACATCTGGAATAGAGTTCTTTGTATCTTTCCTATTGTAAATAGTAAATAAAGGAATGTGTTTGTTTTGTTTTTGGTACCTGGGATCAAACTCTGGACCTTGTACTTGCGAGGCAGGTGCCAGAACCACTGAGCTAAATCCCCAGGCACTCCCCTGCATTTTAAAAATAATAAACTCTTTTAAAGGAAATAAAAACTATGTTTTTACCTAAGATATTATAAGTGATTTTAAGAATTTAAATCATTCATTTTGCTTGCAATCTAAAATCATTCCACATAAATAACTTCAGGTATTTCCAACTTATTTTTTCTCAGAAATGTATTTACTTTGATAATCACTGAGTTGTATATTTTTTCTAAAAATCATACAATTACTGTTCTCAATGAAATGACTTTTTTCCCTTGTGAGTTAGGTTTACATTACATAAGCATAATTTTTGACGGTGACAAAATCTTAACATTTATTCACTGTATTATAACAAATTGTAGTTCAATACAATATTACACAATGACTATATATATAAAATGACTATATATTTTGTTCTTGTATGGTTAAATATTTTTATTATAGAAGTATTATACATGAATGATCTGGAAAATAAAACTAAGCAAAATAAAGAAATGCCATAATCTCACTGGTCACATAACCCATGTTAATATGTTTGTTTTTTCTCCAAAGCTTTTACCTGGGTTGCTTAATAAGAACATGTACTACATTCTTTTGTAATCCTGTTTTCCACTTAATACATTGCAAACCTTTTCCTACCACGTTCCTTACCATTCTTTTAATAGACTGAATTATTCTTGTGTATGGGTGTACAGTAACTTTAGCCTTGAATGTTTCTAAATATTTTTGCTAGTAAATAATGGTATGATGATTCTTTTAGCTAAATTTTTTCTTGGATTTGTATTTTCTTAACTTACTGCATTTTTGGGAGAGTGATGCTTACCACACTTTAGCAAAGCTAGGAGGCAAGGTTAGTTATCTTTCCCTTGAATTCTCAATATATGTATTATTACTCTGAAAAATTGTTACTCATTTAGTGATTTTTCTCGCCATGTACTATTTTGTTTTCATATCTAAATACAAGCTAGTCCAAAGATGAAGAATCCATATTTTCTAGAAATGCACAGTTAATAAATATTTTGGTTTCTCCCATTTCTGTTTATCATCTTTTAGAGTAAGATCTAGAAACATTTATGACATTGAGAAGTTACTCTCTTACCACAAGAAATGGACACCATACTTGTTAAGTTAGTTGTTTTAACTAGATTTCTAGTCACGTTATAAAGGGGTGCCTTGAGGAGGACCTGGGGATGAGATCTTCGAGCACTTTTCAAATCATATCTTAAGATCTTGGAGAATCTGAATTTATATAAGAAGGCTTGGGCTACTGTTACTACAGTGAAGCTTTCTGAGAGTATCTTCTCACAGGTACAAAGTGTTTGACAAGAAGAAAGGCTCAGGTTGTCGGAGTTAGTTACAGGCTGTTGTGCAGCGGGGGCCTCTTTATTAAACCATCTCTTGACAGCCTGTTATTTGTGGGGCTGTCGCTACCGCGTGGCCCGCTAAGCTAATATACCTTCAGTCCCCAACACAAGGACACCCTTAGTGCACATGTGAAGTCGGTTTGGCGTTTCACTGCTTGCTGACTGGTGTTTCATTTTTGTCATGTCTGTATGATTTCCACATCGTATTCTTTCGATATTTATACATGTGTCCATCTGAGGCACACAGAGAAAGATCAGTGGCCTGGAGAAGATGAGCTCCTCCTCATGATTCTGTGGCATCTTCAGTCAGATATTATGTGACCTTCAGCGAGTCACTGCACTGGGCTGCTGCTGACCTCTATATGTAAAATTAGGAAACTGGGAAGGTAACTTTTCATACTACTTCTATGTTACTTCGTTATGTGTAGGAAATATAAATTACTTTTGCATAGCGTCACACTTTGGAATTCTTAAAGCAGCTCAGCTATGATTTTTGTAGAGCATAAAAAGAGTTACTATATCCTGTCCCTATAAAAATATGAGTAACTAGAATGAAAAAAAGAGAAGGTTCATATTATTCAGTGGTAAATAATCTAGGAGAAAGCTCTCTTAAAGTAAGGTTTTTTTTAAATCAACAGTTAATAATAATTATTGAACAATATAGCTAGGCTTTATTCCAAAAAAACCCTTTAAATTATGAAAGTGAGCTGATTTTATCATTCCCTTAGTAATACAGATTATAGCCATTTGCTAATTCTAGAATTAATGAAAGAATTAAATTTTATTTGGGGTGCTGAGAGGTAATGTAAATTTTCCAAGAAAATTGTATGGTGACTCATTACCACATCTTTTCTTCCTGTTCATCTTTGCAACTCTTATCATGAGGACCATGTGAAAAAGAGAGAGTCTTCATCCATCTCCATAGGTGCTGTCACTTAAGAAAGCTTCAGGTCATTCTCACACACTTACGCTATCCTTTCCTGCTTACTCTGCCTTGATTTGATTGGACTTTCTTAGATCTTGCATCTTCTGTAGGACTTGCATTTATATTTAACTATTTTTTGTTGCTGATGTATTGCCAAGTGTTTAAAATATTGTACTACCAAGGAGTGTGAAGCATCCAAAGCCGAACTCAGAGATAGATGTTGTTATGGAATAGTCAGGGCATAGGAATGGTAAAGGAAAACATTTTCTTGGGCATCCTTTGAGAAGCAGTCTTTAGAAATGTTCTTTTCCCATTGTGATGTCTATTATTTCTTGTACAGTCTAAGTTCCTTGTATAGTGAACTTTATGGGACCTTCTTTTCATAATATTTCATAGGATAAGCTTTGTATTTGTCATCTTATTTAATTCTCTCACTTTTTATGAAATTGATATTATTCCCACTTGATAAAATGAATGAATTCAAGTTTAACAGTTTCAAAGCTAGGTCTTATTACATCACCAGTGCATTTTCTAGTATTTCTCAAATGCCTCTATGATGATTCTAAATTAAAACTCTTTTATATGAAACATATATCACCTTTAAGTATAAAATAAGGATATCTCTTCTGAATACCAGACAAATTCTGGGAATATTAAAGTGTCTATGTTACTGTTGGAACGGTAACTGTATAATTCCAATATATGTTGGAAATAATGAGTGAAAAAGATGTTTTTACAATTTCCTAGCAGAGCTTTGATCTTTTCTATTTTTGTGGCATTAATGCTTTTGAAGTTTACTCATATTGTTGCATATATCAGTGCACTCTTTGTTATTGCTGAGTAAATTTCATTGTATCATAATCTGTTTATCCATCAGCCAGTTGATGGCATTTGGTTATTTGCCAGTTTTCAGCTTTTACAGATAAAGCTGATCATTTGAATAGAACCCTTTGTGTGACTATATGAATATATTGGTTCTTGGGAAATAATGTACCTAGTGGCCAGGTCATCTGATTAATTCTATACTTTTATATTAACTATAAAGTTTCCTATAAAGAAACTGCCAAACTGTTTTCTACAGTGCTGATACCATTTTTCATCCATACCAGTAATGTAAAAGAGTTCTAGTTGGCCCAAATTCTCATGAAGATTACCCTGAATCTATATATGAAACATTTTGACATTTTCTTAATAATTTTTATTTGATCACATTTTAACATTGAGGCCTCAATATATTTAAAAATTCTTCTCATCAGTGTTTTGTAGATTTTACTTATGAATTCAGTATAACTTTATTTATAGGATGTTTCATTTTTATGATATTTTAAAGTTAGCAGTTTTAATTTCAATTTAAAATTATTCTTTCTTAGTACACAAAACAAAAATACTTCTGTGCAGATTTTTTGAGCTCTGCAACCCTGAAAAACACACTATATTTTACCTGCAGAGTTCAAGAATGATGAAATCTTTAAATAAAAATAGGTTTTCTGATCTATATACCTGCCTTTCCTTCCTTACCTCTCTTTCTCTCTTCTCTCTCCCTCTCTACCTCCTTTTCTCTCTGCATTATTACATAGCTGTCAGAATAAAGCAAGTCATGCAGGCAAAGAGAATTTTAAAGTTTATGGTTGTGAAGTAATTACGGATGACAATCCAGGAGATTCAGAATCTAAAACGGTTAGAAGTCCAGAGGTGGACAGACAGATGGGCTCATATAGCAAAACTGAGGGAGTTGCCCAACCTTTAAAAGGATCGCTAAGGTGGCGACTTTCAGATAGCAGGGACCCCCTGATAACACTTATCTTTTACAGGTTTTAGAAGGTGACTTAGGTTTCATTTCTGATTATCAGAGACATTTACATGAAATAACCCATTTAGTTTTGCATATATTTGCAAATCAAGCAAGGTTAACATAATTGGGGGGGTGGCTAACAGGTTTGGTCTGATTAGGGGATTTCCAGTCCTGGCTTCCTTTTTATTGTACCTTTTCAAGGCCAAGGTTAGATAGTACAATTACAGTAGACAGTTTCATTTCATTCCTCTTTACAGGAACATTCAGCCTGTTACCACTAAGTGTGACATTAGTTTTGGTTTTTAATAAAATGTCCTGTGTTTTCTTGGTTTTTATCATGATTATATATTCTGCATATATTGAAATGACTATATTTTAAAAATTCATTAATAAGATGGATTACCTAATTTTCAAATCTTAAACCAAATTTGCATTTATGGAATCAATCTAGGTCTAAATTCTACCTCAGATGTACTATCCTTTTTATATTTCACAAAGTTCAATTAGTTCAGGTTTAAAAGGTGTCTTTTGTCTAAGTGCATGAGCTTTATTGCTTTGAATTTTCTTAATTTGGTTTTTGTATCAGGCTAATACTAATTTCATAAAGTGATAGGACAATTTTCTTTCCCTTGGTATTTTCTGGGTGAGTTTTCACAAAATTAAAATTTGTGCTTTAAATGTTTGATAGGATTCACCAATGAAACCATTTCATCCTGGAGGTTGTTTGTGGAGAAAGTTTTATACACTCAAAGTCTTATATAAAAGGTTTTTTAGGTCATCTGCTCTGTTTTGAGAGTGCTTTGGTAGTTTGTGTCTTGTAAGGAATTTGTTTCATCTAAGTTGTCAACATTTAGGGCATAATGTTGTTCATATTATTGCCTTTTAAATAACCTGAGGGATATTTTGCTGCCCACTCTAAAGTGAACATCAAGAGCCAAAATGGATAAATTGTGGCTTGCTGCATGATGTGGTGCAGTATGCAAGTTATGAATGATTTGGACATTTGTTTAATGGTTGGAAAAAGTAAAAGAATAAAATTTCATGATATGAAAACGAAAAATCACATTAAAGTATCTGTAGATAAAATTTTTTTTATTGTTACACAGACACACTTATTAGTTTATACATTACCTGTAGTGGCTTTTTTTATTTAGTAGAGTTGAGTGTGATCATATGGGCCACAAAGCCTAATATATTTATGTGATTGTTGTATAATACAAAATGATATGTAGGCTTTTTCTGGATTCCTGGCATAAATTTTTCAAGCCTTTGGAATTTTCTGAATGCTCAGAGTGTCTTTATTATGCTAATTCAGTGTCTCTAGGTGGGTCTTTGGCTTCAGGATGGGAGCTGACCTAAAGAAAGCTCAAGCCAAGTGCTAATAGGTGGAAACTGTCAGCCACCAGACCTTTAGAGAAAGGGAGGGGGTCGAACATTGAGCTCAATGAAGTGATAATTGATTTAATCAGTTATGCCTTCATTATTAGGCCCCAGGTAAAAACTGGACCCTGAAGCTTATTATTGTTTCCTTGTTGGTAAACAGGTTGGCTGTTCTCTGGATCCAGGAAGAGAGGCCATGAAATCTGTTCCTTTGTAGACCTTGCCCAGTGTGTATCCTCACTCCACACCTGAACCCTCAGCCTGTTTCTTTGCCTTGCTGGGGATCAGGGCCTTCTCACTGAGGTATATCCTCAGCTTCTTTTAGTTTGAGACAGGATCTTAATAAGTTAAGTTGTCCAGGCTGAGTTCAAACTTGTGATATGCCTCTGCTTCCCATTGGTGGAATTAAGACATGTACCGCCACAGCTGGTGTGTGTTCCCATTTATAAAATTGCTAGGGTGACACTTTCGGTGAGTCCTGGGAATGATTCTACTCAATTATTGAGCCTAAGGTCATGGGAACTTTTGAATTTCTAGCCAAGTTGGTCAGAAGCATGGGTAGCCTGGGAACACAAAGGACAGTATTGTGAAAGAGTGAACTTTTAACTTGTGGAGTTTGACACTAACTCTAGGTTGTTAGCATCAGAATTGTACGAGGTGTCCCCAATTGGTATTAGAACAGTTGGGTTAAAGCTGAACAGTGACTCTTTGCAGAAAAAAATCAAGTCCTTGTTTTTAGACATATATCACTTTTATTGATGTTTTCTCAGAGAACCACTTTGATTTCATGGATTTCTTCTTGTTTTACTGTGTTTTATTTCCTTAGTTTCTGGTGCTGTCTTTACTACTTCCTTCTGATGCTTATTTTGTATTTAATTTGCTTTTTTTTTTCTGATTTCTTATGCATTTGGAATGATGCCACCCTGTTGAACAGTGACACTATCTGCAGTTCAAAATTGGCCATGGTGGGAGTATTTATGTCATGAAAATCAGCACATGTCACCAACTGTGGTCCCCCACAACCCCATCTTGACAGCCAGTTCTTAAATGTTTACCAGCACATTACTTTCAATGGCAACAACACAGCTCTCCTTAAATTTTCTCAGGGGACATAACCTGAGCAAATGATCTCAAATCAGAAGATAATTCAGAAAATGGAAGAAGCTACACGTGAGAATGTGGTTTAAAACAGATTTTAAAGTCCAAAACTCTAAAGGAGATTGTGCAGTCTTTCATTTTGAAGATACAAAGTACATACAGGGTTTGTAGATGTTAGTGATTTCAATGAATGGTATTTTGTGGGGTTTTTTTGTTTGTTTCTTTGTTTTGGTTTTTTTTTTTTTTTTTTTTTTTTGAGGAAAAGGCCTTGATTAGATGATCCACAGAAATTCATTGCAGTTCTGTGATCCTATGGTAAATTATTTCCCAGAAGGTGTTAGGAAAGCTATTTTTATTCCTAATGAAAAGCTGATGAGAGAGTTATTGCTGAGGAATTGATCCATAGCCCTCCTAAGAAGCTTGGAGAGAGAGCGAAATTTAATGGACGGTAAAGAGTGGAAATAGCAGAGCTAGGTAGGTAGAGTCTACGATTCCTAAGAACCATAAGATGCCTTGACACAAGTGATCACTTAGGCTTTGCGGATGCCCTTCTAAACAAAGTGTTAAGGGAATTCTTGCCAGTTTTTGTCTTGGTGTGAGAGCTTAGTCCATGTGTTGGCATTAAACCGAGCTTCCATTAATTGATCAGAGAAATGCTGTTGTACATCACTAGGAGATACTGGAAAAAGCCTGCTCTAAAGGAAATTTTAGTACTTAATTTCTGTGCTGCCACCACTCTGATACCACTGATCTTGTTTTAGGTTACTGTAATGCTGTTGTCTAGCCCTAAACTATGATTTGGTGCTCTGTACTATTTATTTCTTGCATTCTGAGGTCATGCCAATAGCATAAAAAATTGCATTGAATGAATGATTAGAGGAATATTTGTTTTATCCTTTTACAACAGAGGTAGGAAACCCAAAAGATTAAGAAAAATTAAACTTTAGGACTACTGAGGAATTGGTCTTTAAGATATAATGTCAGGTATTAGTTTTATTCAGCTTATTCTTTGATATTTATAAGTATTTAATAAACTCTATATAAATTATATGTATTTTCAGTTTAGGAGCCAGTGTTCTGGGTGGTAAGGCATAGTGTGTTACGCTGAGTAGTTAGTGATAATGAGCAAAGAGGACTCTCAGGTAGTCTCCTGTTGTTATTACCCTCAAGTCAGCCAATTTTTAGTCAGACATTGATGGAGCACCTAATATGTGCATAGCATCGTTCCGGGTTTGCCTACAGATTAAAGAGAGAGCCTCCAGAATTCTAAATAAAGTTAACATCTAACATTCATTGTGTGCTTTGTTTTCACTACTCAATGTATAATCAGTCCAAAAATGAAGGAACAGCACAAAGAGAAGGAGCATCTGTCATCTGACTACCCCAGCAATAACTATTATAGGTTTTTTGGCATAATGTGTTTTTTTTCTACTGTATATCTACAAATGCTTTTTTCAGATAATCTGTGAACTAGTCAGTGTGTCTAATAGGATATTGGGATTGTCTGGAAATGAATTCCATCCTGGTGTTGGCTGCTCTGCATCCTCACTTTGGAAAAGACCGTTGGCCTTTCTGGGGTTCTCTGTCCTAACTGACAGTAGAGGGATTGTCATATGTCCAAACATCCTTCCTACTTGAAAATTCTGGTTTCACTGAAGTTGAACACCTTGGAAGAGTGAGACTTAAAAAGGACAAAATAAAAAACTTTATTAGGCCTGTATTCACCTCAGTGATGAAACAGATTTAAAAGTCATCTGGATCTTGTTCAAATATTTCTTATTAATGTCTTTAGGCTTTGTCATTATTCAGTGGCACTTAAAGTAACAAATTTCTCCAGGAACCAGAACTGCAATCTGAATTGTATTTATTTCAGTTGATAAATGTTTTTAGGAAAGTGTGAAAACTATTCCATGAAGCTTGATATGCTACTAGAAGTAAGAAATACAGACTGCACTACTTTAAGTACATAGCATTTTGTGAGAAAAGCATACTGAGGAGAAAAGAAAGCAGCTGTATTACTTGATTTCTTTTTGCACCTCAAGAAAATTGATTCTTCTCACTCTCTTGCTCAGTGCATATTGTGAAAATGTAGATTGGTATGCAAGAACTATTACATATTAGGCACCAACCCTTTAAAAGTGTTAAAAGGTATCTGGTTTGTCTCAGAAGGGTCAGCTTGCACATTAAACGATTTTTGTTGAACAGCTAAGATGTCCTTTTACTTTTACCATTTTGTACCAGCATTTCTTTGTATGCATTTTAACGGTTATTTAAGAGTCCCCATGTGCCTAGAAAAGAATCTGAATATATGTGCCTTTAAAAAAAAAAAAGGCTTTAGCACAATGTAGGTTACTCCATCAATACCATCAAATGACTAGGAGCTGTAGTTGGAACAATATGTAAAAATACAGCTTGTGAAAGATTTCCTTTATTAACTGTCATCATCCACAGAATATATGTTCAAATAAACGTTGTGTAATAACTAAATTTGAGATTAATAGGCCCCTTAAGAAACAGCGAAGTCATTCAGAATAGTCAGTGAAAAATAGGCTGTAAGACTGTAACGTGCACATATTGTCCTGCTTACGCGCTCTCTCTGGTGTCGTTCCCATTTGTCACTGTCGGCTGGCTCTGTTCTCATTAAAACACTCTTGCACAAAAGCAACTTAATTTTCTTAAGAGGAGAGGACACCTGATTCAATTTAGCACCCAGAAACAGTAACTTGAATATATTTTTTTCCTTTCCTGAATTGAGATGAATAGTTACAAATAAGAGCAGCAACCCCCTTTCACCTGAAGATTGAGGATATTAAATAATTTTTCCATGTTGGTATCAAGAAATGGACCTCTAGAAATAGGCAAGAAATGTAGCTTTCTCTTAGAGAAACAGCCACATGTCAAACATTTACTTCAAACTTCTATTTCTTTTCATTCCTGAAAATTTTTTAAATAAGGAGTACAAGTAATCTTTCTTTTTAAAATTTTTTCAAATTGTTTTAGGCCAGGCAGGGGTGTATAATTTTTATTAAGATTTCTATGTTGAGACGACATATTCAGTGATGGTTTCCAAATGGCATTCTGCTGTTTAGCCATTGCTGCATAAAATACAGTGATATACAGAAATAGAAGGAAATGAAAGGTGCTCTTTAATATTGAGCATAGCATAGAAATTCATATTTTAATTGCTATCCTTTTGATAGCCTATATATTTGGTTTCTGTAGGATTATTAATTGCTACTTAAGTGTGAAACAGGTAAGCATGTAACTGAAATTTCACTTGTTACATATTTTTACAGTGAAAATAGTTACATGGCCACAAAAGCAGCAAAAGGATTGTTAATGTGGAAAGTACAATTTTCAAAAAAAATGAACTTTTTGCTTTTGCATATAGCACTTCTAAAAGTTTATTACAAATAAATTTTTTATTCTCATTTAATTGAAAGTAATGGATTGGAATTCAGTCTCTGATATTCTAAATGTTTATGTGTTTTTCAGATTGAACTTATTTTTTAGAATTAATAAAGAAATTGTGGGGTCGGAGATTTAGCTCAGTGGTTCTGGTTCCTGCCTTGCAAGAGCAAGGTTGTGAGTTCGATTCCCGGTAACGACATACAATGCTGGGCATAGTGACTCATCCCTACCAGCAATCAATACCACATACCACGCCTGTAATCCCAGCACTCGGGAGGCAGAGGCAGGAGGATTGCTGAGTTTGAGGCTTGTCTGGGCTACATAGTGAGCTCAGGACCAGCCTGAACTACAAAGTAAGACCCTGTCTCTCAAAAAAAAAAAAAAAGAGAATTTGTGGTCATTATACACAATGGAATAATGTTGTGTTGTAAAGGAGGACAAATGAGTCCTTTGTAAGAAAATTAATGCATCATGAGACCATAATATTAAGTGTAATAAGTCAGACACATGCACTGAAGTATCACGTGGTTTTATTTATTAGAGAAATACAGAATACAAAGAGCAAAATAAAAGACAAAAGAACAGGAAATAAGAAGATAGATCCTTTGCAAGAGGGAAGAGGTCCAAGAGATCGAAGGAGGGAAAGTAGGGGAAGAAATTGAAAAAATAATTAATATGTGTTATATACATGTACCAACTCTGTGATAAGTTAATCATCACTACAAATATGAATAATTTTTTTAAAAAAGCAAATGAATACTAAGGGTAATTGTGCTGTGAATAGATGTTCACTTGATGACGGGCTCTGTTCACATAGTCGAGGAACCTTGCCAGAGTGAAGCAGTTCAGATTTGGGATCTCACAGTCCCGATCTACTGTCAAGTGTCTTTCCTCACTTTCCCACAGGCAGTGGGAGCTAAATCTTAAGCCGCCTACTGACATTTTTATCTTAGAGGAAGCATTTTTGGTTTGCTTTTGCTAGCCTATACCAGTCCTATATGATCTTCTCCCTTCTTTAAAGTCATGATTGTGTTTGTTAGGCTTCAAATGGTAGAAAATCAAACTAAAAGTGGCACAAAGAAGCAGGGACTTATTTTTCTCCCGTCCGAAGATGCCTGGAGGTCAGGTCTGCTGGTGTTTGCGTGGCGCTCCGCGATGTCGGTGGCGCCTGTGATGCGGCCTCTGTGGCAGCAGGATAGCTCCGCGGCCTGGTGGGAGGAGGAGCCGTGCCCCAAGCCACCCTCCGAAGTCCCCCCATCCGGTGTGTCTTAGTTGGATCTTACCGGCCAGGGCTCTGTTGCGTGACTACCCCTATGTCCTTTTTCATCTGTGCTTTTTGTATCATATTTAAAACCTGCCTTCTTTTCTGAGTTAGTTTCACATTGTCTTGTAAAGGTCTTAAGTTTCACCTTTCGCATCTAAGTCTTCATCTCCCTAGTATTCTTTCCCTGTCACACATTGTGAGCCAGCCACCAGCATCTTTCTCGCTGCTTGAAAATTGCACTTGAGTTTTCAGACAGCTTTCTCCTACCATTCAGTGCTCTCTGCAGGAAGTAAGGGTGGTTTATCTGGAGTTCACTTTGTTGTGGGTTATGGGAGGGACCCCAAGGAGAAGTGTGGCATTGGCTTCTTGCAGAGTCTCAGGAGTCGCACTGAACTTGACCCATCTGTCTCTTCCTTAATATTAGCTTAGGATTCTTTTTTTTTTGGATGGTACCGGGGATCAAACTCGAGCCCTTGTGCTTCCAAGGTAGGTGCGGTACCACTTGAGCTAAATCCCCAGCCCCCGCTTAGGATTCTTGAATCACATGCGTAGTGTAAACTCGGCTCCGACATCCACCCTGGGTGCTGTCTGTATTTTCCTTGCTTGAATCAGCAGGTGATTGCCAGGTGCTCTTACACTCGGGTACAGCCCTTCCGACTGCCCACTCGGCTTCATGCTGGTGGCTCAGTCCCAGGCCTCCACGAAGGTAGCTGGGTGTTTGTTTCTTCATTGTGCCTGAAAGATCATCTTGTGCACTTGTTGCTCTGGCTCTGTCACACCTGATTATCTGGTACCTTTTTATTTTGTTTTGTTTTAGCTCAGCTTCCTATTTAAAATATTGTTCTGTCAATGTATTCCCTTTATTGACTGGTGTGAATATAAGGATTGTTTACCTGAAATGCCTTCTCATAGTCCCCTGCCCCCAACCCAATCCTCCCTTGAGAGCAGCACTGTTAGATCTCACGGCTTTCTGGTTACTTTTAGTTACAAAAATCTGTCACATAATTATCCAGGCAAAGTGATGCTTGCCTGTAATCTTAGCACTGAAGCAGGAGGATCTCAAGTTGGATCCTAACCTGGGTAACTTAGTGATTTAACAGGGCTTAGGTTCAATTTCTGGTCCTGGAAACATTTTTTAAAAAATCATGTATTTTACAATTAGGATTAACTTCCTGGTATTAAATACTCCATCATCCAGCACAGCTTAAGCAAAAACTTTAAATTCCCCCTTTCCTAACCTAGGACTAACGTATATTTTTAAAGCATGGAACTTACACCTTTGAATTAGTGAACATGTACACAGATTATACTACAGACTTTAAACTGGGACCTATAGGAAGTAAGTGTGATGTTTGATTATTTTTTAAAAATCTTCTCTCCCTTCCTGTTTCGGCCTCTGCAGAGTCAGAGTGGGAGCAGGACATGGACATGAAAGGGAGAGGGGCATTGTAGCTCGTGGGTACTGTTACAGTAGGGGCCTCTGTGCCCTCTGTTATCACATGTCCAGGTGCTTACTCTTTGTTTTGGTTTGGGTCTTACATGTCCCCAAAGGTCCATATGCTAAATGTTTTGACCCAGCCTGTGAGAGTATTTGGATGGATGGAACCTTCAGGAGGTGGGGTCTCGTGGAGGGAAAGCAGCTCACCGGGATCAAACCTAGAAAGAGAGAGATTGGGGGCCCGGCCCCTTCTTTGCTCTCTTCTTGCATCTTGACTGCTGCGAGGTCAATACCTTTGCTGCACCACACAGTCCTCATCACGGCAATGACACTAACCAGCCATGGACTTAAAGCTTCTAAACTGTGAGCCACAGCAGATCCTTTCTTCTCTTATGTTGTTTATCTCTGGTATTTTGTCACAGTGATGGAAATGTGACTAGCATACTCTTGGGCTAGGGGAGAGGGTTCTTTTAGAGTATAGCACCAGGGCCTGCCCTTGGCCCAATCCTATTGGAATCATTGGTGGAGTCTCTTCTTGGTTGTGGACCCTCAAAAACAAATGAAATGCTAATGCAACCCACTAAGGCATCTTCTTGGATCATATAGAATTGGTAGGATCTTGGCCCATCTTCACCCAAATCTTACCCTTTCCCTTTGCCCTCCTTTGCCCTCTGTTTGAAGCAGCCTGCCATTTGCTATTCCTGGTCCACATGATACCCGTCTGTAGTTTACAGTTCTTATGCACCCTTGCTATCCCAGCCACCCGATTCTCAGGAAGACTTGGAGCATATACCCCTCTGCCTGTGGCAGCCTCACATGGAATTTGTTCCTTCAGTAAAGCGTTAGCATAGGGCAGTGATGCAATTTGTACTTCTTTCCAATTTCTACTACTTTGACTGCAAAGATGAGCCTATGTGTGAAGGGTTCCCTGGCCCAGTTCTATCATCTTTTTGTAAGTACAGAGGTATGTGTCTGGTGCCTTACTTTTGAATAGTGAGACATTTGCAATTTTTCCTTAGAAATTCAGAGATAACCTTAAATATCCTATTTTAACAATTTGATAAGCTTTTCTGTATAAACATTTCATCATTCATATTGAATGTAAACAAAGAGGGACATTGGGTCAGCACTAAGAATTTTTTTTTTTTTTTTTGTAGACAGGGTGTCACTTTGTAACTTTGTAGTTTAGGCTGACCCTGAGCTCACTGTGTAGCCCAGGCAAGCCTTGAACTCAGCAATCCTCCTGCCTCTGGCTGCCAAGTGCTGGGATTACAGGTGTGAGTCACCATGCCTGGCATTGTGGTGTGTGGTACCGGGGATCAAACTCGGGACCTTGTGCTTGTGAGGCAGATGCCTGAACCACTGAGCTAAATCCTTGGCCCAAGAAAATTTTTGTTAGAATTTTTTATGATTTGATAGGACCAAGTAGTATTTTAAATATACTTTTAAAAGGAAATTAGGTATACTTATGTGACTGTGCAGTGTAGAACATGGTCAGGGGACAGAATTTACAGGAAGACATGAATGTCAGGCTTATAGTAAGGTAGAACTTAGTAATATTCATTATCACTCAGTTATGAAAATAATTGCTTTTTTGAGTTAGAAAACTCTCCATCCCCATTGCTTTCATTTTTAAAAACTACCATTTTATTTTAAATAATTACAAGTAGGTTGTGAAAAAAATAATGTACTATTAAACTTTCTCAATTTTCCCAAGTAATTTAATAAAGACATATTATACAATATATAATGAAGCATTAGTAAAGTACATTATACTGGGTAAAACTGGGTTGATACTGAAAGTAATATATTGTTTAAAAATGTGCAATATAATGGAAGCAATTTTCTTTCTATTAAAAATCCATAATATGAAAATTGTAAGTTATCACTGATCTAATTATCAATACAATCTAAATATACATTTTGTAGATGAGATTCATGAGTTAATAATGAAGGCTTTGTTGTGTAGGACATTCAGGTGTACAAGAAATATTTGCATTCATTCATCCATTCATTGCTTCAGTATCATTCATAGAGAGTGTACTGTGTGCCAGCTACTATTACAGGTATTAAGAACACAACCTTGAACAAATTGGAAAATGTTTTTGTTATAGCATTCTAGAGGGTGAATGGATTTTAAAATTGTGTCTAGCAAAAGAGATAATTGCTGTATTAGTTAGCTTTGTGGCACTTGACAAAATACCTCAGCAAAACAGAAGGAGGAGAGTTCTGTTTTGGCTCATGGTTTCAGATATTTCAGTTCATGGTCACTTGGCTCTGTTGCTTTGGGCCTGCGGCACTACAGTGCCTCATGTTAGGAACACATGGCCAAGAAAGCTGTTCGGTTATGGTGGCCAGGAGTGGGCTTGGGGGAGAAATAGCCCCTTCGAGGAAATTATGCAGTGACCTAACTTCCTCTAGCTGTGCCCCACATCCAGATGGTTCTACCACGCTGTAGTCCTAACACAGGTTGGGGACCAAACCTTTCAACCCATGGGCTTTGCAGGACTCTAGCAGTGACAAATGCAGTAAATATTTAAGAATCAGGAGACCGCCACAGTTATGGCTTTCAAAAAGCAGAGAAGAGGAAAATTCATCTCTGACAAGAATCTGGTCATATAACCCCCAAGTCCTACCTTTAGAACAAATTATCTTAATGGCTCAAATTTGTTCTCGATTCATGAAGTTTGTTTTCTCTGTAGCCATGTTTCTGTCATACAAAAATAATGCCAGAAGTTTTGTTTTCAAAACCAAATATTGACATTGCTATTGATTCTCCCAGAAAATGCCCGTTTCCCGGGCAGTGCTCGTAGGGTGCTTGCCTCCATGTTGTGAAAACCAAAAAGGGACATCGCGAGTGTGAAAAAGTTTGAGTTGAAATCATAATGTTATCTTCAAATATTATTTTTTAACACAAAGGGCTGTTCAAAACAAAGGGCTGAACATCTCTCTGCCCTGATCATCTTTGTTGAAACAAAAAAAGATAACGTATTAAAATTTAAAAGCCAAACAGGAACAAACAGAACCAAACAAAACGTAAAAGGAGCCTCAACCATTAGTTTCAAGAAATTTAACAATGCTTAGTGTTTTTGGTGATCCAGGAGATGTGTTACACATACAGATATACGCATGCACTGGGCACGAAGCTAGGGCCTTCACACCGAGCTACACCCTCAACCATTTTTACCTTCTTTCTTTTATTTTTTCAGACAGGGTCCCCAAGTTGTTAAATTGCCCAGGCCGGGCTTGAACTTGCAGATCTCATTCCTCAGCCTCCCAAGTGCTGGGATTACAGGCACGCAGCACCAGCCGAGCAAAAACTTGCCCCTCTTCACTTAAAATAGCTTGCCTTGGTGTCATTCCTCTCGGGGTATGCAGATTATTTTCTCATTGTTGTAGTGAGTATCTTTGATGTTCTAGATTTTGCTGAAGTAACTCTACTATATCATAGTGCTAGGTCCCAAACGTTATATTTATCTAACTGTATCATAATGGAACATTCTTCCCATTTTGAAAGAAGTAAAGCAGGATGTTGTGAAAGAGTCTGAGATTGGCTGGGAGACAGCCGTGTAGATCTCCTGTCATTGCATTTGCTTCACTGAGGTACAAAGTGTCCTGTACCTGCCAATCTTGGGTTCCACCAGACCTGTAGTAGCTTAGCAGGAGAGACAGACTTTGGACACTTCCAGCCACCCTGCTGACTGTGGGGAACACCGTGGAAAAACATGGCTGTGCTCAGGATAAGC
The DNA here is from genome assembly GCA_004025085.1 of Thryonomys swinderianus. NCBI lineage: Eukaryota > Metazoa > Chordata > Mammalia > Rodentia > Thryonomyidae > Thryonomys > Thryonomys swinderianus. The sequence goes on along the minus strand of PVIC010000518.1, from coordinate 83,375 downwards.
TTTATTACATGGCTTTACTGAAGTGAGGTAGTAAGTCCATTCCACACAGTGTAACAAATGCCATGACAGAGACAAGCACTGGATGTTCTAGCAGCAGGCATGGGGACATTTTGTCTGTTGTATGTGTAAGTGTGTGTGTGTGTGTGTGTGTGCACGCGCACGTGCTTAGGTATGAGACCGGGGAAGATGTTGAAAACTTCTTGGAAGGACGATGCTTGGGCTGAGTTGCTAAGACAAGTAAGACAAGTTGCTAAGACAAATACTCAGGTAGGAGGGAGAAAGGGTATTTGGGGCCAGAAAACAAAGTGGTGAAAAATAGTATAACAAACACGGGGGAGTAGTAAGTAATTTAGCGTTGCCAGGATGTAAAATCTGAGGCAGGCAACTTGGGAAACTTGGTGGAGGGACTTCTATATCATGTTAAGTCAAAAAGATATGCATGTCTTTTTTTTCCCTTTTTTTTGAGACAGGGTCTCACTTTGCAGTTCAGGCTGGTCCTGAGCTCACTATGTAGCCCAGGCAAGTCTCAAACTCAGCAATCCTCCTGCCTCTGCCTCCCGAGTGCTGGGATGACAGGCATGAGCCACCACGCCCAGCTGCATGTCTTTTATATAACAATGAAATACTCTATGTACCTGCCATTTCTCTTTGCAACTCCTCTTACATGCTACAGTTATTGAGAAATTGATCCAACTATTCAGTCAACTGTTAGCATATCTGTCTGCTGCATTGAGCCTAAGATCCCTGATTCATTGTCTGATTCAGAGTCCTCAGAACCATAACCCAACCATGTCACAAAACTTGCCAGAGTTTATCATGAGGAAGATGGTGTAGCTGAGAAAGTGCTGTCACAAAACAACTAAAACTTTGGTCTTGGTGTCACGTGGCTGTAATCCCTGGAGGTGGAGGCAGGATAATCACCATTTCAAGCCCATCCTGACTTAGTGACTTAGTGACTTAGCAATGTGCAGTCTTAAAAAGGCGTGAAAAAGCTCAGGGAAGGTAGACAGTGTGAAGGTCATGGATTAAATTCCCAGTACAGAGAGAAGAGAGGACAGGGGTAGGTATAGGAAGGAAAGGAAGGGGAATTAGTCTAGCACCTTTGGATACCTAAGATTCACCCTCGTTGATAACACTGTCATAGTTAATTTACATAAAACATGCACCTGGGTTTGAGTTATGAAAGAGAACAGAATGGGGATGTGGTAAGGCAACCATATGAGTGGTACTTAGCACTTGTTTTTTTTTTTTTTTCTGACTTTCTGGTCATTCTAGAGAGTCAGTGTTTCTTTAAACACTACACAAACCTATTAATTTTCTAATACAAGTAATGAAAAACACTGGAAAGCAATGAATTTGGAAGAGAGGAGCTCAAAGGGGAAGACCTCATTCTTTGCTAACACAGAGAGAGGAATCTATTTAAGCACAGTATACAGTGGAGAGAAGAAGACTGTTTGGGGGAGTATATTTTGTAGGAATGCAGCGTTGCCTTTTGGTCGCCACACAACTCATTTGTATCCTTTTACTTTTCACTATGCCTAAAACTTTCCTGGAATCATTCATAATGGGATTCCAGGAAGATATGTTAAATATGTTGCTGTATTTATAGTTGTCATCTGTAATGTTTTATTTAGCTGAATCTTTTTTTTTTTTCTTTTTAAATTTTTCCACTGCTCCCAGTACAACACAGAACACCATATGCCATTGTCCCCATCAGGAAGCAGAGGTTTTCCTGGTCTGCGCCTGTGCCTGTGTTTATGCCACAGAGGAGCTGTGGTCCAGTGCCATCTTTTATTGATAGGACCAGCAAAGGAGAAATCTAATGAAATTATCAAAGCTCTGAATTAATTATGAACTGGAATCCGAGAGCCGAGCTCTCTGGAGCCAGGGCTCTCATTACCCATTCACTCTTATTGCATCCTCTTCTGGAGCAGAAGGCATTTTCAGCTCCAGCTCTTAGCCTGGCTTTGGACTTTATTCAAACTTACTGACTGACATCCTCATTTTACTACACTATGGTTGCTAATGTCCATGATGATTAATTTAATTCTGTTCTGGATCTGCTGGAGTTGTAAATAGGTTTTCTCTCCCCTCCTTTTGCCTTTTCCTAATTTTTCCCTTTCTCTCTTATTGTCTTTCATCAAATTGGATGTTGCACAAGTTTTTCTCCTTTTGGGTAGTGCGAGAAGCGTTCAGGACTGTGGTGTAGCTTCACGGACTATAGTGCTTGATTTAAGTTAAGAGCTAGCTCGTTTCTACTGTGCTTTGCATGGATGTTTAGGTAAGCACGAAGTCAAGTGTTTCTTTGAATTTTGAGTGCTGAATTGAAATTTTTCTTGCTTATTACTACTTTAGACAAATGGTATCAGCAGCAACTTTGTCTTAACTGCATTGTTTGGTTTTCTAAAGTGTGGTAAGGAAACAACGTATCTCACCTTGTGGTTGTAGCTGACAGGGGCCAATTAATGTCATCCTTAAAATTCTTGTTCCTTTTTGCAGTAATATGAACTTTTGTTATGAATAAATCAACCTCTGATTGTTCTAAGCCTAGCAGCAAAATCAATAGCAGCAAGGTTTTGATTTACTGTTGGTGATGATTCTTTTGCTACTGTCATACAGGTTCAAAGCATCTCACAGCAAACCTTTTTCACCTGCTTTTGAGACCTTTTACTTATGAATTCGTAGCTGCAGCTCACCTGTCTTAGTAAAGTACAGGCCACTGGCAAGTTTTGTGAGCAGTGAGTAACATACCTTTACAGGGTCAGTGTTTTAAGGTTTCAGTAGTGGGGGAAGGGAGAATGATAATCTTTGCTTTGCTCTTTCTTATTTACTTTCAGTGAGTTTTTCCCCCATTTATTTCCTTTGTAGGCAGCTGCGATATTTAATTCAGCCTTTGGAAGTTTTTTGGTGAGTAAACATGGCTTAACTTTATCTTTTATACCTTTTGCTGTATTATTGTTTGTATAATGCCAGATTTCTTTTACCTTTGGTTAAGTACAAGATTTTCAGATCTTTTCATGTGCCACATTCATCACCCTAAAGAAAACTAATTAATGAATGAAGCAAATGTTTTCTTAGAATATGTTTTGGAGATTTTTGGTTAATATTCTATTTAATGGATTCAGGAATCAATTAAAACACTGTATGTCTTCTTATAGAGGTTATGTCAATATATTGATCATTTAATGAGGTCTTTTAGATTATTATTATTCTGTATCCTGGGACTGGGGATGTTGTAAAGGAAACATGACCCAGCTGTTCAGAAGGGGAATGCTAATTTACTTGTTGACATGTCATTTATTTTGTACATTTCACTGTCAAAGAAGCTACTGTCTTAGAGACTTCTGAGAAATCTGTGTGGAAAAAATTTTGACATGAAGGTATAATTAATGAGTAATTCAGAAGAAATGTGGTATTCTTAGTTTTGAGCTATGAACTATATACAAATATTCAAAAGTAGTTTAACTTTCCAAAGTAAAACCAATATAATAAGGATGTTAAAAATGACAGACTACATTTTCTATTGATTTAATATTGTCACTTATATCTGAAAAGTTGGCTAGATTCATAAAAATAGATTAGAATGTTTTTAGGTGCATGGCACACTAACAAATATGTAGAATAATGATTAACAAATGAGGATAAAATTATTAGAGTATAAACTATTAATCTAGATAAAATGTCAGTTTCATGTGTTTAAAATGTTCTTTATGTCACTTATCGTATTGTGTGCAGTTAAAGCTTTTAACCCCATTGTTACATAGTGTTAATTTTGAACAGTATTACAAAACTTTTAATATCTATAGCTTTATCATACTTTTAATGATGTAGCTTCCACAAATATATGTTTGAAGTACACCTATTTTTAAGGAGGTTGTGATTTTTTTTGTGTATATGATGCAAAATAATATTTATCTTTTAGAATACTTAGTTTATTATAAAGTCAGTATCTCCTGTCTTCAAGTATTATTTTTTTGTGCTGTCAAAATTGTTTAGCAGGATATTATCTGTCAAATACAGCCTCGCTGGAGCCAATTGTATTATATGGTTTGAAATCATATATATCTACTGCAACTAAGGCTTCTTCAGTGTCTCTTACTGTTAAAACTGTTGTTGCTAACTGAGAAAGTCAAATTGAGGCAAAACGTACTGTTCTCTGGTAGGGGAACAAGCTTACTAAGTAGTGCAGTTTGAGCTCTGAACTGGTAGGACTTATGTGATGTTTCTCTGCCAGGCCCAGTTGTTCGATCAGGCCCAGTGAAGAAAACACTGGTGTAGAGATTCCTTAGGACTCTGCTGCATCTATACTACCAAGTAGTGCATTCTCACTCTTCAGTCTTCTGTTCTCTTTCCTTTCCTCACCATTTTTCTTCAGTACAGTTAATCAAAAGTATTTGTTGATCTCCTGCCACCCTGAGGTAGTTTTCTTGTAGCTGTGGAGGGTACAAAGATATATGAGGTATTTGCTACTGGGTTGTGGAGGTGACGCATAGCAAAAGAAATACAGCGTCAAAGTTAACAAGCCGAACAAAAGATTTGGCTAGAGATATATGATTGTCAAATAAATGGCAGGAACAGCATGCACTCTGAATTTAAATACCTAGCCAAAGAGATATTTTTGAGCTGAGCCTTGAACTAAGTATGGATAGAACTCAGGACCAGTAAAAGAGGAGATGGATTAGCAATGACAGGGGGATAGAAGTATCCCCCCCCCCCCGCCATTTCTTTCCCTGTTTCTTCTTTTGCAAAGCTTAAAATTACCAGAGAGGGTTTGCCCCACTGACATAATGGAATTTATTCTGTTTCATTTTTCCCTTCTTTCAGCACAGTTAAGACAACTTTGGCTGTTGAAATATGTATGGGTTCAAATTCTAACAGAATTAGGTTCAGCTTCTTTCACAGGAAAAATAGAAAATTTACAAATAATAGTGTTTTACACACAAAAAAGGTTTATTTCCCTATTACACAAAGTCTGACAGGAGGCTAAGTTTTTTTTTTTTTTTTTTTTTTTGGTTTTTTTTTGAGACAGGTTCTTGCTTTGTAGTTCAAGCTGGCTCTGAGCTCACTGTGTAGCCCAGGCAAGCCTTGAACTCAGCAATCCTGTCTCTGCCTCCCAAGTGCTAGGATTACAGGCGTGAGCCACCACACCTGGCACCGTGGTATGTGGTATTGATTGCTGGTGGGCGTGAGTCTCCACGCCCAACATTGTTTGTGATCACTGGGATCAAACTCAGGACCTTGTGCTTGGGAGGCAGGAGCTGGAACCGCTGAGCTAACCCTCCAGCCCTGTCTAAGATTTTTTAAGGGCTTCCTGATCTCTTAAAGTTAAGATGCCTGTCTTTGTCTTCTCCCGCCTATGGCAGGCTGCTTCCTTCTTCCAGGTTGCCTCATGGTCTAAGATAGTTGCTGGAGCTCCAGCCAAAACACCTGAATCGCGAGGTAAAGTAGTGAGAAAAGACAAAAGAGCTCCCTAAAAATTAATTCTGCTTTATCTAAATAATGTTCCTAAGTTTCCGATACCATACTTGTACTAATCATCGGTCATTGCAGAACTTAGTCATGTGAGCACATTTAACCACTGAAAATGTTAGGAATATGGCAATTTCCAAGATCTAAACATGAGATTTGTTACTAAGGAAAAAAATCAGAGGCCCCTAGCGCTTGCACATAAGGAAAACACACACACACACACACACACACACACACACACAGTGATCTTTAAGGATTTGAAGACATGTTAGCCTCAGTTGAGTGATATGAGAAATGTTCGATTTGATGGACAAGGTAGGATTCAGACGAGAACTGATTTTACAAGAGGGATATTCTGCATTACAAACCTTTAAGTTTAATGTTATTTCTTACAGGGCAGTGTTATAATTATTTATGAAATTTGCTTGTAAGTGAAAATTAACTACCTGTCCTTGAAGTTTATGATTATAAGCACTACTGCAGTTTCTGAAGTCAGACTGGATTTGAATCCTAGCTTGGCTAAACGCTCTTAACCAGATAAACTTCCCTGAATATAAAATAGAACAGCTGAGTGTTGTAGCTGATATCTACCTACAATTCCAGCACTCTAGGAGGCAGAGGTAGGAGGATTTCAAGTTTGAACTCAGCCTTGGTAGTTTAGTGATTTAATAAGACTGTCTCAAATAAAGAATCAAAAAGGGCTGAGAATATAACTCAGTATGAAGGCCCTATGTTCAATTTATAGTACCATAAAAATAATAAAAACAAAACAATGATAGTATATAATCAGTTGAGATGTAATGAGGATTGAGTGTAATAATCTATAAAAGCTGCACAAATGATATGATAGAAACAGCTTTGAGCTAAAATTTAAATTATGATTGGTTCAAGCTCTGACATGAGTTTGTAGTGTATATAACTATGGACTCACAAAATTAAGAAGTTGGTACTTCTGACTAAGCTTTACATGTTAGAAAATATACTGTCCCAGTGATTATTCTGTCATTATTGGTGGCCATTCCTTCTGTACATACATGATAAAATATGAAAAGGATATTTATTTTAGAGTACCTTAAATATCTGAGTGAAAGGTTTTCATTAGAAGAATTTTTAGAAAAAGGGCATTTGTGAGGGCATTTGTGTTGATTTTCAGGCACTTGGGTATACCAAATAAAATACTGTACATATTTATAACTAGTAACGTCCCAGGTCTAATTAAAACAGTGTTCTTAAGAACTAATTGTTACAGAAAACTGTTTTTTTTAATGTAGCTAGATTAGTAATAACTAATGATAGATGAATTCAATTTACATAAATTTCAGACCAGGAGAATATTTTAAAATCATGCCACAAAGGATTGCTGTGAGTTAAGAAGTTAACGTGATTATCTCCTCCTCTCCTTTAAATTGTTCAATTTACAGTAATCATGGAGCATAATGAGTGATTTGAGATTTCTTTCTTGATGAGGCTTTAATAAAACTTGATAACCAACTGCACCCTGAATAAATAAAATGTTATTGGAATTTATATACATAAATAAGTACTTTCAATATAAAACCACATATTCAAGTTCAGCCATCTTACGTGTTGCTTTCTTATTTGGTTATTGTAGATTTGGCAACTTCTTTAAACTTTCCAGGTGAAAAATTCCTTCTTTAACTCCACAAGATTCAACTATTTTTGAAAAAATTTTCCAAAACTAAATTTCCTGAATTTTTAGAGTGTCAGCATTTTGTTTTGGAGGCTGAACTTGGTGTTTAGTGTTTCTAAGAATTATAGTTTAAAAGGAAAATACAGTACCTTTCTTTTTAGACTCCTCAGCTTATTTTATTTTATTTTATTATTATTTTTTTTTGAGACAGGGTCTCGCTTTGTAGTTCAGGCTGGCTCTGAGCTCACTCTATGTAGCCTAGGCAAGCTTCGAACTCAGCAATCCTCCTGTCTCTGCCTCCCTAATGCTGGGATGACAGGCATGAGCCACCACGCCCGGCACTGTGGTATGTGGTATGTGGTATTGATTGTTGGTGGGTGTGAGTCTCCATGCCCAGCATTGTATGTGGTTACAGGGGATCAAACTCAGGACCTTGCACTTGCGAGGCAGGCGCCGGAACCACTGAGCTAACCCTCTAGCCCAGCTTATTTTATTATTTTTGGTATCTCCTGATCTTAAAGCGAAACCCTGGTAAGTGATTAAAGTTAGCATGCCGGGCCAGAGGATTAGCTCAGTGGTTCCAGCACCTGCTTCCCAAGGCTCAAGGTCCTGCGTTCGATCCCTGGTAACCACATACAATGCTGGGCGTGGAGACTCACACCCACTAGCCATCAATACCACATACCACAGTGCCGGGCATGGTGGCTCATGCCTGTAATCCCAGCACTCAGGAGGCAGAGACCGGAGGATTGCTGAGTTCGAGGCTTGCCTGAACTGCATAGTGAGCTCAGAGCCAGCCTGAACTACAAAGCGAGACCCTATCTCAAAAAAAAAAAAAAGTTAGCATGCCAACTGTGTTTCCGTAACTATGTTATACAGCATTGGAGCTAGTCAAAACAGCATTAATTAAAAGTCTCTGAAACAGAAGCAAAGAGTTGTAAGAAAAGTGAAATCATTTTTGTGAATATGAAACATCCAGTCTAAAAATATGAGTCATCAAATCTGAATCTAAATCTCTTCATTTAAAGTGTAAAAAAATGGGCTTCTTTGACATAATTGTTTTCCAAACTATGAGCTGCTAGAACGGCAGGAGCTCTTCTAAGATGAACCACCTTGCCATGCCAAGGTCAAGGTTTAGAAAGAACCCATTGTCTTCAGCAGAACTAGCCAGCACTATTTTCTTCCCTGGCTCACTTGTTCTATTTTTCTTGCTTTGACTGGTCCCCACTACTGCCCACCTTTATGATAAGAGTTTACTAGAAAACTGATGTTTCCCAATTTCTGAAACTAATTTCCATGTTTTAATAACTTGTGATGTATGTATGACCTTCTTTAATTGTTCCTGTGTGTGCACACATACAGCAACATTTAGAACAGAAGAGAGCAAGTTAACTTTGTTGTTTATCAGTTGCTGAGCAATACTGTTTTTTTGTTTGTTTTTTGTTTTGTTTTGTTTTGTTTTAAGCTTAGAGCAAGAATCTCAAATGTTAAGAAGAGGCATGAGGGGGAAAAAAAAAAAGGTAGGGATTTAACTCAGTGGTTCTGGTGTTTCCCTTGCAAGCAGAAGGTCCCAAGTTCAATCCCTGGCACAAAGAAAAAGAAAAGGTGGTTACTAGACAAGAGTAAATGTTAATTGGGCTTTTCATTCACTTTAATTATAGTTACAGGATGTCTCACTGTATATGATATTGAGGATTATGTTGATTTTTAACATCTTCTTAAAATCTTAACCTATGAAAATCATTGCACTGGGATCTTGCCCAGCCCCATACATTTATGGCCCCTTTATAAAACAGGTTCTTATTTTCATTAAGCTTGTCAAAACAAACAACTTCTTCTTTGAGCAGCATTTGGTACCACCTTGTAGAATGCTGTTTTTATCCTTGCACTGCAAAGGACTCAACAAAACCAGGACTTTTGAATGGCTCATCTTGGTCTTTAAAACTTGTCCTTGAACTACATTCAGATAAGTGGAAGCTGATTTATAACTTTACAAAACGGAGCCCATCATCATGCTGTGCATTTCATCTGACCACCTGGGGCAAATCAGCATCATAAAAGCTGCACTTACTGGAACACAGACTTATCTTTTAAAAAATACTATTGGTTCAGTTAGCAACGTGCCACAACATAAGAAAATAAAAAAAAATTAACGTGCATTTACTCAGAGTCCATTACATTCAAGGTGATTTCTAGATACTGAACCAAAGACCTAACACGTAAATATGTGAAAAAGTAAGTAACGAGAAATTTAAGGAGTGGAAAAGAAAAGCCTTTGCTGCAGTGTTCCAACATTCAGGCACTAGTACAGCTTTTTCCATATCAACATACTCCTGTTAAATACTATCCACCTTTTAGATTTAGATGTAGTTCAAGCTAAAACGTCCACACTGTAAAAAGAGTTATTTTGTCGTGAATAAATGGTCAGTGAAATTAAATCAAATGAGAAAAAAAGCTATTGTTCTTTTGTAGCTGAACTCTGTGGCCTACAGACCAAAGGCCTTCCCTCCTTTTCATGAAGGAGAAGATTAGTGCCTATTCCCACCAAGAAATTTCCCTATCTGCAGTTGGAAGGATTGCAAATAATCTGAATGAAGTTTAATTATTTAATGTCTGCCCATGTATCCTTTAAGTCATTTTGCTTTGTCCTACAATTTGGGCACTGCTCTTCTCTGTGTTTAGTTCTTAGTTTGTCAATTAGGTGATTTAAAACCATGTGGAAAGGCAAATAAGGAAACTCCCAGAATCAGCACCTTTCAGTCAGCACATGTTCCTGTTTCTTTTGCTGTTTTCCATATGGCGCTTGCCAGAAAAGCAGGACCTATGTGTGCCAAAGCGACAGATATGTTTATCTAGTTAAATGTATGCTGTAATCCTAGGGAAGGAAAACTTGAGATTGCTGCACTTGGGTTTGCTTTTAAAACAAACTCTTATCTAAAGTATAGTTATTGTGAAATAAAATATGGTCTTGTTACTCAATAAAAATGTATAGAACATTTACCTACTCCATTTTAGTAACATAAAGCTCAGCGCTGTCTGACAAGACTTGTATAGCAAGTAAGTGCATTAGTCACAGTGACCATTTTTCTTGCAAATTTGTGACATAGATTTAATTACAGGAATGACCAGCAACTTACAAATCTAATTTTGGTGAAGGCTGAGGCAAATTTTTTTTTTATTTTAATAATGATGGATTTTTTTAAGGCAATGATTTCATTACTGTTTAAAGAAATCTACTGGTGTGGAACTAGCCAATTGACTAGAGTTATTTTATTACCCTTTCACAAATGCCATGTACTTTCATTTTTATTTTTATTAATTTTTTAAATGTCATGATTCCCAAACTAGAAAAGTATTTCTTTCTATATGTCTTTGTGTAAAAACCTATAAAAATAAATTTTTCTGGGATGGGATGTTTGCAAAGACTTCGTCCTAAAAAGTGTGATCCTAGCAGTTGGTTAAAACCAAGATTGAATTCCCTTGAATTGAATCCAGTCTAGCTCAGAATTGTTCATTTTATGACCTTTAGTAGATCTGCTGATCACTAACTTATAATAACATGGCAGATAGTTCTCATTTCCCTGCTTCTATTTCTCCAAACCAAAAATTTACCATAATTATTTATTGAGCTAATATTTTGGGCATAATAGTGTAGTAAGCCAAACAGTGAAGTTTTCTGCCTTCATTTGCATTATAGATTATTTTGGTGAGAAAGTTAAATCCCAGTTGGATGTGTTTGAGGAACATAGAGAAAGTACTGTGTATTAACTTCTAGCAAGTTCTTTTCATTATTAATAGACCTCATGGACTCAGAGTGTAGACTGACAAAAGTTTAGAATTTCAAGTCAAATTTATTGAGGTGTATCTTTTACAAAGAAAAATTTACCCTGTTTGGTTGTATAGTTCTGTGAGTTTTGGCAAAAATATAGTAATGTAACAACCACCTCAATCAAAATAGAGGATTTCCATGCTTCAGAAAGTTTCTTTTTGCCCTTTGTAGTCCGTCTCCTCCCCAGCCGCAACCCTTGGCAGCCACTGAATTTTTTATCTGTCTCTATACTTTTGTCTTTTTTTTTTTTGAAAGTCACATGATTGGAACCATGCAGTATATCCCTTTTCAGTCCGGCTTCTTTCTCTTAACATTTGCTTTGGTAATTCTCACCATGTGCAGTGACTCATTCCCTTTGATTGCTATGCAGTATTGCACTATTTACCAATTTGCTAGTTGATGAACTTGGCTTGTGCTATAGTTTGGCTGCTGAATGTCATCCAAAGGCCCATGTATCAGATACAGTACTGTGGACCTTTAGGAGACAGAGCCTTGGCACACCCTGGGGTCACCAGAAGTGGCCCTCACCAGAAATGGTGGGACCCACCCCTTTCTTTTCTCTTTTCTTCCTGACCCTGAGATGAGCAGTTTACTTACCATCAACTCCCTGCCATCCCTGTCTGCTGCTCCCACCACAGACTAAGAGCAATCAGTCTCACCAAGGAAGGATCCAGGACTGGAGTCTAAAACAGTGAGCCAAAATAAACTTTATTTCTTTATAAGTTAACTTATTTTTGTTACCTTGCTGGGAAGCTGATAGAGTTAATTTCCTATTCTCAGTGATTATAAATACATTTTTATGAATATTTATATAGAATTTTTTTTTTGAGACAGGGTCTCACTTTGTAGTTCAGGCTGGCCCTGAGCTCACTGTGTAGCCCAGGCAAGCCTCAAACCCAGCAATCCTCCTGCCTCTGCCTCCCAAGTGCTGGGATTACAGGTGTGAGCCACCACACCTGGTACTATAGTATGTGGTACTGATTGCTAGTTGGCATAAGTCACCACGCCCGGTATTGTTGTATGTGGTTATGGGGATCAAACCAGGGACCTTGACCACTGAGCTAAACCTCCGGTCCTATATATAGATTCTTATATGATTCTGTTTCTCTTGGGCAAATGACTAGAAATGGATTGCTGAGTATAGTGTTTCCCATCGTGAGAAACTACCACACCCTCCCACAGGGGTTCTACCATTTTTACATTCTCAGGAGGTCTATATAAGGAATCCAGTTGCTCCATATCCTTACCAGGTCTTGGCATTAGCAATTGTTTTAATTTTAGCCAATTTAGAAGGTATGTAGTTGTGTGTCATCAGAGTTGTAATTTAATTTCCTTAATGGCTGACAATGGTGAACATTTTCTATGTGCTTATTTGCTATTTGTATAAGATCTTTGGAGTATCTGTTTAAACCCCTTGCCCCTTTCTGAGTTGCTTGTTATAATTGGATGTGTTTTTAAATGTATTTGGGTTACTGGTCATTTAACAGATATGCATTTTGCAAGTAGTTTCTCCCAATTTGTAGCTTTTCTTTGTTTTCTTAACAGTAGATGTCAAGAAGCAGAAGTTTAGAATTTTTATTAAATCTAGTTTATTTTTTTCTTTGATGTCTTTATATCTTATTGGGTTTTTGTTTTATGCAAAGCTTCTAAGACTTTTTCAATAAATCTTAGTTTTTACTTTTATATATAGGTTTGTAGTCCATTTGAGGTTAATGTTTGTAGTATAGTGTGTGTGTGTGTGTGTGTGTGTGTGTGCGCGTGTGGAGAGAGAGAGAGATTCATTACTTCCTTATGGTTATAAAGTTTTAAAGTTTTATTTTTATCAAATTGTCCACCTTTTCCTTTATGGGATTTTCATGGCCCTTATAAAGTTCCTCCCTATCACAAACAATGTCAGGTGAAAGTTTACAAGTATTTTCTTTTAGCTTTATAGTTCAAGTATATAGATAATGTATGTTGAAAAGTAAAGCTCAACAGCTGGAAATTCTATAGATAGAGGTAGTTTTAAAGTACTTCATCTGCTTAAAATTGGTTATAAGGAGTCATTTTCTGTTTTTTGCTGCTTCTGCTAGGATTTTTTTCATATAAATCCAGCCTCATCATTTTATTTTTACATCTACATAGTGAAATATGTGATACATATGAAGACACATATATGTATCTTATACTTAGATCAGTATATTTGTTAAAATAGTTTAAGATATTACACATAAAACTGATGTAATTACTTAAAATTGTTTGAAATATAGAATGGGGTAAGCATAAAAGTGATTACAAATTATAGAGACCTTTAAAAAAATCTGTCCATTTAATTTGCAAATATTTACATAAATTAACAGTAAATTATTCCTATCTGTAGAATAATAGATTAAGGTGAATACAACTAAAGATTCTGGAGGCCTTTTAAAAAATGAAACATTTTAAAATCCTTGATCAATTTAATTTTAACTTTTGGCACTTGAACAGGCTGTTGTGGTCAGAAAGTAATTACTTTCTAGTTAGGTGACTATCTTATCTTGGAAACTTCAGTTGCAGCTTCACAGATTAAGATGAATATGGATTCACAAAAATTCTGTATGTCCAGTTATAGTTGTCTTCTGAGTTTGAAGTTTATATATTTTTTCACCACAGAAACATATTTATTTTTTCTTAGTAGCTCTCTTTTGGGTGATGTTTCTATTAAGCAGAGAAATCAAATTTGAAATGTCTACTGTTTGTAGTTTTACTTTATAGTAAATAGTACATATTGTACTAGTCAAAATTTAAGATTTTTTAAATCATTCAAGCTATTTCCTTTGGAGTATTTTCTTAAATGTTCTTAGTTTTCAATTGGAAGCTTCAGTTAATATTTTCTGCCATTTGTTTAAGGAAGTTCATGTTTATTTGTTGTGCTTTTGGTGATTTCCAAGAGCTGGTTCCTACCTGTTTCCCATTATCTTCCCAAGGTTGGTGGGTGAACTGTTGTCCCTGCTACTTTTATCTGTCCTTTCTGTGGCCGGGGCCTCAGTGGCTCTTCATTTCTCTCTGCCTGAGCCATTCAGGGTCCTCCCTGTGTGGGCCTGCCCCTCTCCTCCTGTGCCCGTCCCTCCTGAGGTACAGCACTGGTCCTCTGTCACTCACCTCCTGCCTGCGTTGCTCCATTCCCTTCCGTTACCCGGGCCATCTCTTAAAGAAGTTGTCACTTAACTTTTGGAAAACAGGTTAGCCTGTTTTACAATCTTCTAATGGAAGCTGCATAATTTTATAAAGAAAGGAATTTATTTTGATTCATGGTTCTGGGGGTACAATGTCGAGGGGCCCCATCTGCTGAGAGCCTTCTTGGCAGCAGAGTGCCAGACTGTAACAGCCTCACATGTTCACGCGTGCATTCAGGTGAGTGCGCGTGTCTGTTCTGGTCTCTCTCCCTCTTCTTGTGAAGCCATCAGCATTCGGGATCGGACACTCCTCTCTCCCCTAAGGCCCCACCTCTAAACACCAAGTTGGATCAGGTTTCTAGCCTCTCAATACCTCATGATGGGGATCGATTCTCAGCAAATGAATTTGGAGGAACACTTTCAGTAGATGTCCAAGCCGTAGCAAAATGACTTCTCATCTAAAAATTCTAAATTATACTTGGTCAGTGTCATTTAAAATTGTAACCTTCTCTCCCCTGCCTGGCACCTCTCATCTTTGTTAACCTGCCATTTTTCTGTTTATAAAATGGTTACCTTCTAGCTTATGTAATTTCCTGTTATGTTTATTATTCATCTCCCCATATTCAAATGGAAACTCCATTCTGAAAGATACATATATTGCTTTCTTTTATGTTTCAACTGTGCCACCTGATACAGCAACCACTCTAAATATTTGTTAAAGAATATATAGAAATCATTCAGCAAATACTATTTTGATCTCTCCTCTTTATGTATCTCTGGTTACCTTGTATGTTTTATTCACTTAAAATGTATGCCCATTACCACAGTTATATTTTTAAATTAGTTCAACAAAAATTCTGGCATCTCTTTAGCAGGTCATTTATCACATTTTTTCTTTCTGTTAAAGAGATTTCAAATTGTAAACTTTTAAATCTCTATAAATTGTATGCTACAGCCATAGAAATTTGTATTGTATTACATTCAGTGTTGATTTAAAATGAGTTCAAAACTCATTAACATATCTAAATTTGTTATTAAATAATTTCCAAGATTTTATTCTAGTAATTACCCTGTAAAATATATTAGGTCAGATATCTTTGAGTACTAGGATTCCAATTTATATACTATTGTTGAAGCAGTTGATTTTAAATATCAAAGTTTTCCATGAAAATTGCTACCTGTGTAATTATTAAATGTTTTAACTGGTACAGATGTATACATAAAAGGTTACAAGTGATTGCCATTATATAGCATTATAGAGAACTGAAGTATTTTTTCATTACAATTTAGACTCTAATAACTTTTGAAGTACATAGTTAAATTGAAAAGTGAAAGCTGCATTTTCAGGCAGTGGTGAAAAAGAAGCAGTATTCTAGAGAAGGGGTCTGACTAAATGTAAGTGAAACAGTGAGAACAAGGTGACTAGAAATACTTAGAAATTAAATAAAAAGAAAACGAAAAAGGAAAGAAAAAACCCAAGGTGACAATGAGGAACCAGATACCTTGAATTTGGAATATGATAAGACAGCAGATGAAACCTAATACAGTTCATTCCTCAGAAGCCTCAGGTTACAGCCTTCTGCAGTTGAGTTTGGTAGGTTCATAATTCAGAATATTACTTTGATCTTATCTTATTGGGGGTTAAAATTTATAGAAATAATAATGTGACCAGCTGGAGGAGCTTTGGAGATAGATATATATATATATATATATATATATATATATATATATATATATATATATATATATAATCTCCATATAATGAAAAATTGGACTTTAAGTCACTAAAAGAAGAGATACATCATTAGACAGTTAATTGGTTACACTTCCCTAGCCATAGACTGCAGATTCTTCCATTACGTCTATACTTCCGATTGGCACCTCATAAACCCTTCAGGATTTCTGGACAGTGGCTGCTGAGGTATACAAATTTGGAGCAGGACAATTTTTTTTCATCTTTTCAATGACTAAAATCAGTAACAAAGAATATTTCTTGCTTATTAAGAAAAAATAGTCATTGCTCTTTTCTTCATCTATTACCTCTACTTCTTTTAAATAGGAAAACATGAGTAGAAATCATGAAAAACACTAAATTTAGAGACTCTGCCTTTTGGTCTTTAACTCTTATTATTTTTCCTGGAAGATGTTGAACTTTGACTCATAAAATATCTCTGAAGCAGTGATGGGGAACCTTTTAGAGCTTTCAGGGATACAATAGCCTGCCATTGCACGTGTGCCGTAGATTCACCACCACTGCTCTAAAGCATTTAAGATCCACATCTCATGGGGTTTCAAACCAGTTGTTTAAGTAAAAATGATGAATTTCCACTTCTAAGATATCTTAATAAAACTCCATCGACTCAATTAAGTGACTTAAACATTTTAGAAGAGTATTTTTATCATAACAAAGTTCTACAATATTTTTTGTATGAATTTCTGAGATCTATTTCAAAAATAACATCTAGGCTTCCCTAGAGTTACCTCAGCAAACAATCTTCAGCCCAGAAATGAATCTTCCATCTTGTCAGGCTTTTTGTTTTGCCCTCAGATTCTGTGAACCTAGTGCCCTAAATCCTGAGTTATTTTCAGAGGAGGGTATCACAGACAAATGAAACTTGGGTGGCACAGTGCATCTCTCTGTCTTCATTTGCCCAGATCCACTGATCTTTCATTTCTATATAGAACTGTAAGTAGTGGATCACCCAAAGTATATATTTTAAGATGATTTAAAAAATCTAGGCAATGAGAATGGAAAGATCTCTTTATAGCAAGAGACATAGGGTATGACATAGTCCTTAAGGAAGGTGTCCTTACCCTGCTGGCATTCTTGCTATCCCAGTGATCTGAGAATTTCTGTCTCACCTTTGGAAGTAGCATGATGTCCTCCCTAAAGCAAAATCATGTGCACTACTATTAGTGGGTTTTTTCATTGTTTAACTTGAATTATTCCACATTTTAAAGATATTGAACTCTTCATTTTCAGGCATACAGGTGGCAGATGCTTAATCACTTTATTACCATTCTGCTCAGAAACTGATTCTGTTGCTCTGTCTCAGAGGAGCAGACTTGGTTACTTCTCCTCAGATACTGATAAAGCAGAAAATCATTATTAATTAAGAATGAAAAAGATAATTAAGAGAATCTGTGAGGTAGTTGAGTTCCTGTGTTTTCTCTTCATGTATAAAGTCACATGAGGAGATACTTCAGTAAGAAGTTTCTCTGGTGAGAATGGGATTGGAGGAAGGCAAAGCAGGGTGATAATTCTCATGTTCGAGTGTCAGCCTTTGGTAA
Organism: Thryonomys swinderianus; assembly: GCA_004025085.1. NCBI lineage: Eukaryota > Metazoa > Chordata > Mammalia > Rodentia > Thryonomyidae > Thryonomys > Thryonomys swinderianus. The sequence goes on along the minus strand of PVIC010000518.1, from coordinate 66,001 downwards.
ATGGATATGTCTGACTCCACAACAAGGGTATGCTGCCCTTGGAAGCAGACAGGTCTGTGAATTACAATAGGGATCTTCTTTCCTAGGTTGTGCTTAGATAGGTGCTCTGGGTAGCTTTTTAAAAGTTTGTTTTCTCTGCTTCCATTGCTGATTTGACTACCACCCCTTGACTCACTATACCTTAAAAGAGTGCTCTAGTGACAGTAAAAACATTCTAATATTTTAAAGTGATTTTGTGTGTTTCTGTTGCAAAGTCACTACCTTTACTTCATTGTTCAGGAAAACTTCAATGTTAGCTTTTTGTAGCTGTGTTGACCAGTATGGTAGCCACAGACCACGTGTGGCTATTTAAAATTAGATAATGAAAATTAGATTGAATATTCTGTTCCTCAGTCACATTGGCCACATGGGACAGATGGCTGCTGCTGGAACAGTGCATAGTGTAGAACTTTACATCACTGCCAAAAGTTCTCTTGGATAGCACTAAGATATTTTTATGAAGTAATCTATTTTTCAATTATGTTTTTCTAATATAATGTGGCATTTACTTTTATGTGCCTTTATTTCTGCATGTTTATTTTGGATAACAAGCCAGTTTCCCATTCTAACTTTCTCCACTGAATTTAAAGGTGATTGTACACATATTTAGCTGAACAGGGCTTCTTTTTTCAAGGTACTTGTGAAATACTCAGAACTGAAGCATTTTGCTGAGTGAAAAGTACTCAGGTATTTCATGTATAATTCAGAGTTTATTCAGAAGACTATTTTAGGGTATTAGCAAAAACTCTCATGTGCAACCAAGCTTTTTTAAAATGGTTAAATTTTAGATTGCCACAATGATAGATTGCTTCCCCCACTGGACAGTGTACTGTTTTGGGCAATTGCTGATACTGTTTTAGAAAGGCTTACAAGCCAGGAAAAGTAAATATAACCTCATGTGTGTAAGAGATATCCTCTGGAAATAATGTAGTCTTGTAGCTAGAAATGCTTAAAAATTGGTTCATTTTCAGAGTCTGAATATGATTTTCAACTTATGCCTTCCTCTGTGTTCATCAGCTCTTTTAACTGGACCATTATAACTATCTTTTGTAGCCCCATTCACATTTGAAAGACCATTTTGAATATGACTGGCTTTCCTTGCATGGTAGTTTTTGATGAGGTCAGTGATTTCTAACATTTGGATTTCACTGATCAACTTTTAAAAGAAATCTTAGGAAATGTCTTTTTCAATTTTTTTCTGTTAGAAAGGTGTATTTGATATGAAAGAGTGAAAACTTACGCATTAGACTTTTAGTTACAATTTCACTCAAACTAAACTGCAGTAAGGTTCTTTTTAGGTAAATGTAACATGTATATATGGAAAAGTAATCTGCTACTGTTGAAAATAGTTTTTCTTCTAAATAAGTAAAGACTTAATTTGCTCCTATCAATATTATTGATGTCATAGCATAGCCCTAATAAATTTAGTCTACAGTATGGTCTCCAAACTACATTCTGTAAAATACAAGAATTAAAAAGACTGATGTTTCATTGAACTTACAAAACATTATATATTATTGGAGATAGTTATACTATAAAGGGGAAATTTTCTGTTTTGTGCCTTTTCTCCATTTACATACCCACACCTAACCACTTGCTGCATACATATAGCTGAACTCAATTAAGTTACATTCAGTTGTGTAATGAAGAAGATAAGAAACAGTTTTTGTTTATCAGAGTGTAACTGAAGAAAAGAGATGTCTAAGTAAAACGGAGAAAAATGTAAGATAAAGTATAATTAAGTGATTTAAATGTGTGGTATTGCCCATCAAGAGAGGGGAGTGATCAGGTAGGGATTCCCAGGTATGTTAAGGGTACAGTTTTAGAGATCGAGGGCAGCTTCAGGGGCAAGGTGAAGGTGGACTGAAAGTAGACGAGGCCCAAGGGCAGGGGCTGTGACTATTGTGCTGACTGTTACAACTTCCTGTATATAGATGTATTGGCAAGTATAGTTCCCAGCACATAGTAAATGATCAAGATATAATGACTAAGCGAATGAACGGCCAGTTGGTGGCGAAAAGAGCAGAAAAAGAAATGTTTATTGGAGTAAGTCCCTTCTTGTTGGTGCCAGTGTTGATAATTTTATGGTGATGAGATGGTATTATGGAGAGCGTGGAAGAAGAGGGTCAACATGGATCTGGGTCCGTGGGAGGCACCGCTGAGGTGTGACGTGTTGGGAGACAAAGCCTGGCAGCAGTGCGTTTGTTGATGAGTTGGTGAGTGTAGGAAATACAGAGCGTTAAGTCCAGACAGTGATAAGCACCCTGCTAGAAGAGCCTTTGAATTGACTTACAAAGAAAGACCCACAGGCACCAAGGAAGAAAAAACTTTCTTAGGCATTTTTTCATTCTTTAGAGAGCTGGTCTTAACCCAGCCACTCCTGCATGCTAAGCCCTGATACAGGAGTCCCACTGCTGAGTGCTAAGCAAAGAGTACCTCTCTCTTGGCAGTGTAACAAAGATAAAGTAAGGTCATGTCTCTGAGTCTGGCCTGCTGGCCAATGTTCATCAATGGCGGTTGTCCTTTACCAGCTTATTCTAATTGTAGTATATGTGCTGCCGAAGCGAGCACTACCAGCTTATTCTAGAGATAATGCCAGCCCAGCCTTCTCTAGCCCTATGGTCAAAACCCTCTCCACAGTCCTGCTGCTAGACTTTCTGTGTAAGCCCCTCAATATGATATTTTCCTACACCTCTGGCCCCTTGAAATAGCAACACAACACTTTTTAATAAATTAGAAATGTTAAAACATATACCAGGTAGGGGTGATAGCATATACCAGTCATCCCAGCTCTCTGGAGGTTAATCATCTTACTCCAGATTATTCTCAGAGAGCCTGTTCTTTTTGAAGAATATGAGTATTATAACATTAGTTCAAATTTAATCTATGTGTTTTTATAAGACTTCTAAAAAAATCAGCAGCATTGCAAGTTGGAGCCCAGGCTGGGAAATTTAATAAGACCTCGTCTAAATGGAAGAAAGGAAAGAAGGGAAGGAGGAGAGAAGTGTATACAAACCAAAAAATAATACTGGACCTTATATACTCATTTGTCACCCTCAACAAACATCAACTCAACCCCGTCTCTTACTCTACACTATTTACTTTCTCCCTCTCAGGTAATTATTTTGAAACAAGTGTCAGTAATCATTTCAATTGTACATAAATCTCTAGTAGGTAAGGCTTGTCTTGGTTTTTAAGCATCATTTTAATGTAATATTCCTCCTTGGATATTTGCACTAGTAAAGCTGAAACTGCCCCGGATATCATGTGGTAGAAAGGCCAGAAAATTCAAGAAGCATAAAGAGACAGCGACTCGGAGACATTAAGCACTGTGGTGTCCTGAACATTGAGTTTAAATGACAGAAGCATTTTGACTGAGATGAGTAAGAGTTTGTGTTAGTTGGGTGGTGTCCATGGAGGGCGTGATTGGTAGCTGTTCTTTTCTCATCAGTGAAGGACACATGAGCTGTAAGTCTTGGGGTTGACCGTTCGTTCCTCTCCCTTTTGTTTTTCTTCCTCACCTCTGATCCCACCCTCTGTGTCCCAGCCTTTAACTCTTGCCATGCCCTTCACACCCGGATGGGTTTCACTGCACGTGGAAACTGCACTTTTCTAGCAGTTGTGTTTGAGTTCATTATGGCAAAGACTTGATTTTCTTCATCATTTTGGTCCTTCTATTTGTACTAGTACTTAAAATGAGTAGACAATGAATAAATATTTAAGTGGAATAAATTATAGCTTTAATTTTATGGTGATTTTAAGATCACTTTCAAAATAAGTATAAATAGGATCATAGACAAAATTCTATTCTGTTACCATAGACAAAATAGCAAAGAAACTTATATGTAAGTCTCACTGATTTCTGAAACTAAATTAGGACCCAGAAAACTCATAACTGAATAACTGTAATTCTTCTTTTAAAAAAAAACTCTTCCTCTTTTACATATGAAAATAGTATAAGTAATTTGGTTTTTAGCTAAAAACAGATCCTGTTGTTCTTTGTAATATATGAGTATCATCGCATTAATGCAGATTTTAATTATGTGTTTTCTGTGAAGAGTAAAAACAGGCTTATTTTAGTGCCTGAGTTAAGCCTGCAGCAAATTTTTATGTCAGAATTGTAAACTCTAAAAATCAGAGATCTGTATAGAAAGTAAACATATATGTGTGTGTAGCTATATATATACATACATATATATTGCATAGCACTATATTTATATATTGCATAGCCCTAGGATTTGAGCTTTATAACACATTAGTAATTATTAGCAGTGGGATCCATGCTATTAACAGGGGACACTGTTTGACTGTTTTGTGATAATTTATGGAGTTGATTATCCCAGCCTCAAGTGGAGGCCTCGGAAGAGGAACAGCAAATGGTAAATCTTTGTCACGTTCCCTGGAGCAGCATTTCTGCTAGAAGCTCTGAGTGATGTGAGGCGCAACCTCTTTTCCTCTTCTGGCCCTTTCTGTGGCTCATCATCATCATAAGTGTCGTCGTCGTCATCATTATCATCATCCATTCAGATAATGTCTGTTCAGAAATCACAGGTCCCCTGGGAGGGGAGAAAGGGAGAGTCTCGTTATGACCGTGCTTGCTGCAAACCTTTCACCTCGCTGTCAAGGTGACAAATGTTTGTCCTTAAGGGAACACTGGAGGTTAAATCACCAGTGTTTCTCTCACTTATCTTCTTCCCCTACTATTGAAGCGCTTTAGCCAAATTTGTAGCTAAAAGAATGTCAGACAATTAGGCTACTCTTAACCTTTTTGGGCCTTGTTCAAATATATGTTTTGTGCAAGCCGAAAGTACTGTCTGTGTTATATATCGGTGGCTAAGGAATTAGAATTTTCTAGAAGTTATCTTAGTAGTACAATTTTAAGATATTCTCAGGAGTAAAAGGTTTGGGAAAGAAATATTTAAATTTTGAGGAATAGTGTTGGGGACTTGGCAAATACATTTATGATAAGGTGAACGAATGCATTATTTTTCCATTAGCATGCTTAAGGATCTGTACTGTACCTCTTTGCACGGAGAGCCACCTAAACACACTACTCACACACTACTCCCTCCTTTTTTGGTCCATTCCATTTTCTATATGGGATTTAAAATGTGGAGTGTTGCACATCAATGGTGTCATGTTTCTGCTTAAAATCCTTCAATGGATTTCTTGACATAAACACCAAACTCCCTTTTATGGCCGGCTGTGTATGGCATGGTTCATCTCTTACCTTCCTCTCCAGCCTCACCCCACACCTTTTTATCCCCATGACTTCTACTGTGAGAGGATAATACAGCTTCACCCTTCCTTCATTCAGCAGAAGATTAAAACCCATGAAGTTTACATTCTAGTGAAGTAATATGGTACCTGAGTATGTGTAGTTTTTTTGTTGTTGTTATTTTGTTGTTTTTGTTTTTTTGCGGTACCGAGGATTGAACTCAGGCCCTTGTGCTTCCAAAGTAGGTGCGGTACCACTTGAGCTAAATTCCCGGACCTTGAGTATGTGTAGTTTTATAACTAAAAAATGTATGTCATAGAGGAAAGATAGTCATGCATTACTTAAAAATGGAATCGTGAGAATGAATATTAGGCAGTTTTATTATGTAGCAAACACAGAGCGTGTGCTTACACAAACTGCATGGCTCCGATGTCACTAAGCAGTATAGTCTTATGGGCTCTGTGTCGCATGTAGATTTACAGTCTTCTGTTAGGGAAGCATCGTTAGTATCATAGTTTGGTATGTCCCGTGTACTTTCTCAGGCAGTTGTCACACTGCTCCTCTGAGGAAGACCCTTTGCTGCTGAGACTCAAGTTTCCCATGAGCCTGAGTTTGAGACCTCCTGTTCAGCCTCTGTACCGCTGTGCCCTGGAGGGGAGGCGAGACCGTGACAGTTGTGGCCACCTGGGGCATTGTTGTGCAGATTCCATGAAATACTGTGAATAATGTTCAATGAAATAAATGCCAGTGTATTATTTGTCATCTTCAAGTATTCAGTAAACATTAGCTATCATTATTCTTGCCATTTAATAGATAGTGGAATTGAGATTCAGAAGGTCAGTTTTATCCGTGTTTATCCAGGTAGAGCTGAGCAGAAGCACACCCCATATCCATATCAGTTCTTATTGTGTCTTTTCCACGTCTAGTGTGTATGTCAAGAAAGGACAGGGCTGCAGGAAGTCCATTTTAAACAGTAGGTTCATTAGAGTTAGGCTGGTCAATATTTCTTTCTTTTAAAAATGTTCTTCAATTTGAACTTTCATTGCTCAACCCTGACTCAGTTTTTTTGCCGTCTGTTATAAATCCACGTGAGATTTCCCAACATTTTTATTTATTCATAAAACTTACTGTTTCCTTGAAGTAGTCCACACATTTGAATCTTCAATGAATTATTAAGCAAAGACACCCCTTTGGAAATGACTTGATTTTTCTCAATTTTTTTCAATGTGTCACTTTGTCCTGTTTTCATCAGGAGTGACAATAGTGATGTTGGGATTATTAAATTAAAATTTTAATTTCCAGCGTCATCATTTGCTTCACTTTGCCTTACTCTACCATCAAGTGTTTTACTGATGAGCAGCAGCATAAGGTTCCAAAGAAGTCCTGCCCTGGTGGATACCCTGTAGATGGTATACCCTGTAGGTGGATACCCTATAGAATGCCCTGTAGATTTTCAGGGGCAGATGGATGGAATGGCTTAGCTTACGGATGACTTTGAGTTGGCCCTGGCCGAATCAATGAAGAATTTAGATGGTTTGAAAAAGCCTTATTGGGTTGCCATAGTTTTCAAGTGGTACCTAAGTATCACTGGTGGGTATATAGGCATGTGTGGGTTCCCCATGTAGGAGTGATATTTAATGTATATTTTAGAGGATTTTTTGTTTACTAAGGCCATGCTCTTGTTTCCTAGTCTTGTTGAGAGAGGTTCAGTGTGAGATTTTGTAGAGTTTTCACTTCCCCAAGCCTATAACTGAGCAAGCTATTGATCAGCCCTTGTGTGTGGATTCTAGGAATTTCTATTCTACCATCGTGCCTCCCAAGGCAAGGTCCTGGTGTCTGACTTCCCCATCCTCTTCTTGCTGTATGCTTTTCTGAACTTAGTTTCCTACAGCCCAGTATTCTGATTGCTCTCTGGGTCATTAAAGGTTTGCTTGCATCATATTTTAAATTTTATATTTATTATAAAAATTAATATTCAACTTTACTTGCCCCATAACCTGTAATAGGCATGTAAGGGTGTTTGAAAATCCATACTAAAAATCTCTTTCAAAACTTTTTTTCCTCATAAAATTCAAGCCAAATTTTTCAAAGCTTAATAGTTATGTTGCTATAGACTACATTTGCTCTCTTGGTGGATGGAATGGCTTTAGAACGGAAAGAATGGACTATATTTACAGTTGTATGAAAAAGATACTGTTTAGTATTTGTATGTCTTTATAGGTTTTTTTAATTCAGCGGACAACATTGGCTTAGCAGCCTTTCAAACTGATTGTGAATAATAACTGTGTAACATAGGAGAGAGAAAAACGTGTCCTGAAAGCATGTTGTAGTGAAGTCTCATGCTAAAAACTGAAAGCAGGAGAGGAGACAACAGATTTAATATGAGTCTGGGTATTTAAGGGTCCCACTGGTTTAGGGACACGTACCCTTCCTTACCTGTTTCATCAGCATCTAAATGCAAAATCTTATATTCATAATGTAGAGAGTCTGAATATAATTTTGATTGTCAGACATCAATAAATGACCAAATTTGAACACTTTTAAAAGCAAAGTGGAGAAATAATGCATGCACAAAGTACTTGTAATTAAACTATCATGGTGTCTTAAAGGGAACATCATTGACTATCTGAGAAAAATAATCTCATCAAAAATATTATTTTATGACAGTCCTAGATAAGTGAGGATTTTCCATGTATATGTTTAAAGGCAATAGAGAAGTATAGTCATTGAAAATCTATTCTAATTCATTCTGAATAAAGTTTTAAAATTTGTTTAAATTTGTATTGGTTATGTACTGCATGCCGAGAATGTAGCTAGAAATTGGGAAGAGAGTACAACACAGCCAGACATGATGCTACCCAGATGGAGTTTAGATTTGAAAGGGAGATAGTCCACGCAGAAAATAATTGCATTGTAATTAATATAATTACTGTGGATGCAATAAGATGAGAAATGCTAAGCCAGAGTTGTTCCATTTTCTAACTCTTTTTTCCATGCTTTCCGCTTTCCCTCATCTCCTAATATAATTCCTGTCCTGGAGAATGTCCTCCCTAAATGCTCGATATAAAACTGTATAATGGGGCCTGGAGATTTAGCTCAGTGGTTCCGGCACCTGCCTAGCAAGCACAAGGTGCCTGGTTTGGTTCCCAGTACCACATACAACAATACGGGCCATGGTGACTCACACCTAACCAGCAGTCAGCACCACATACCACAGTGCCGGGAATGGTGGCTCACACCTGTCATCCCAGCACTCGGGAGGCAGAGGCAGGAGGATTGCTGAGTTTGAGGTTTGCCTGGGCTACACAGTGAGCTCAGGACCAGCCTGAACTACAAAGCAAGACCCTGACTGAAGAAAAAAAAATTGTATAATGGAGAGGAGCAATGTGAGTCACTGACAACAAACTGATAGAATTTATTTAAAAATTTTATCATAGGTCCCATTAGGCAGGATATGCAAGTCCATAATTAAAATAGTAGAATAATGACAAATTTAGAGGAAATAGTTGTGTATTTTACAAATGGTGTCAGTCATTGGAGTTAGTTTTTGTTTCCTCCTTGTACCCGAAGCAGATTTATTGCAAAAGAAGTGGATGCTGTTATTTTTGCTACACACAATTAATATTAATATTTCAAGGGGATGTATACTATAAAGAATGACAGGATTTATTAGTAACTTGTTTTAAAATTGCCTTTGATAAGATAAGGCAAATTTCTTTTAGAAGACTGTATGAATTACAAACTCTTACGTCTTTTAGGCCAAGTAATTATAGTCTCTTATGTAATTTTTTTGTTAGATGGACAGAGCAGAGATAAAAGACAACTATAGAGATAACAGCATACTTCACAGCTGACTGAAGCAGGTGTTAGAAATGCAGATGAAGTGGATTGACTAAAGACTATACAAATTTAAAGTGAAAATGCCACTGGTCTGCATACAGTATTCTGCGCACATGAAGTTTCAGGTGTTTAAATTATTCATTTTATTGTGTGAGCTAGTTCAGGAGTTACAGAAAAGGTGCCTTTTACATTTAAACTGTTTCTTCCCTTCTTCCTTTTATCTGCACTTGACAAGCAAAACGAACTTCATTTTGTAAGTTTTATTCCAGCAAGTTCATGACTTACAAGCTTTCTCTTAAAAAAAAAAAAAATGTACGTAGTGCCAGGCATGGTGGCTCATGCCTGTAATCCCAGCACTCGGGAGGCAGAGACAGGAGGACTGCTGAGTTTGAGGCTTGCGTGGGCTACATAGTGAGCTCAGGGCTAGCCTGAACTACAAAGCGAGACCCTGTCTCCAAAAAAAAAAAAAAAGTACGTAGAAATATGTAGTCCATAGGTATAATCAAAAATACAATAGAAACTGGAAAGTACTTTTCTTCTTCACTTTTGTTATCATTTAATAAAAGCCACAAAAGATGATAAATATGGAAATAGCTTTGTGATCACCAGTGCCATCACCTTTAGCATGAAATATTTCCGCGTACCTGTGTGTGCATCATTCTCTTCTGGATTAGAAGATTTTAAAGAAACCTACTTCTATTTTACAATTCAAAAATCCCAATTTTTAAAAGCAAATTAAGTGTTAAACAGACATTTAGGACATAACTTTGAGGCAGTGTTTGCATTATAAGAAGAGTGTCACGGTTTCTGGAATTGTTTCTTTCATGTTGCTTTCTAGTCTTGTGGGATGGTTGAGCTGCCTCTGGGTACCATGTTGCTACAGAGACTGATACTAATATCAGAAAACCTGCTAGTAGTGGACTCAATTCACTCTGAGACATCTAAGGAAGGGTGACACATTTCTGAAAGGAAAATCAAAACCTTTAATCCCTATTTTAGAGGTAACGAAGCTATGAATGACAAACCTTTTCTTAAAAAAAAAATTTCCTGTCGAAATTTAGAACTTTGGAACTACTAGAATTTTGACTCATTCTTTACAAATGTGTAGATTTGAAATATGTCTTTTCAGCTTTCTAGAACAAAAAGATTACAATTCAGTATGCTTGGGTTAGAATCTTGTTTCAATCTACAATACATTGTGAGACTATGGACAAGTTAGCATCTTCTGATCCAAATTTTTCTTAAGTGTACAAGGAGGTGGATAATCCTAGAAATGACTGTAAAATAAATATAAGACAGTGGGCCTGGCATTCCATGCATGTCTGCTTTTCATTTGAGCAGTACCTTTCCTTCCAGAAAATCTTACTTAATTTTAGAAAATTCTCATTTTAATTTTATAGAATCACTTAAGAAGCTGGGGAACTACATTTGAGGGTAGCTGTTGCCTTTCTTTGAGTTTTAGTTGATTTTTTTTTTTTGCAGTGTCTTACCTTTAATTGACAACTCGGCATGCATCTGGAGAAAGCATTAGATTGGTATCAGAATATTTGGTTCATTGCTTGACTCCACATTTACTTATTTTAGGACTTTAGATAAATCACCTAACTTATTGAGCCTCTGTTTTCTTGCCTTGATATTTAGTGGGCAATAAAATATTATCAACCTAACCTTACTAGAGTACTATGAGAATTAAATGGGATATTCTTCTTTTTAATTGATTATTTTATTAACACATTAAGCATTAAAAACAAAAGCAAGTCAGTACAAATCAAAGTCCAATGGTCACTCAGAATATATTTTACCCCAATTTTCTACCTTAATATATAGTGTAAATGACATCAAGATATATCCATCAACCCTGTCTCCTCCCCATTTACTTTCCTTTCTCCCAATTGTTTAGATGAGATAGTCTATGTGAGGTATTTTTAACTATCAAAAGTTCTAACGGCGTGGTGGCTCCTGCCTGTAATCCCAGCACTTGGGAGGCAGAGACAGGAGGATTGCTGAGTCCAAGTCTTGCCTGGACTACATAGTGAGCTCAGAGCCAGCCCGAACTACAAAGCGAGACCCTGTCTCAAAAAAAAAAAAAAAAAAAAGAGTTCTAAAAAGTTAAGTAAACTGTTAGTATCATTAAATACATCATGTATTATTGGAAGGCACAATTACACTATAAAATATTAAGATCAATTGCAAATTTCCATAGTAAAGGATATCACTGGTGTGATCCCTTACTAATTAATTGAATCTAATAATTCAGTATCTAACTCAGATATTAAATTGATAATAGTAAAGTATCTTGACCATTGCTAAATCACCCGCAACACAGGATTATTTCTGTTAGTGACATGTGAAGCATAAAAATGTACATATCATGTGGGCAGTTGCTCTGTTTCTCAGGTTTTTGACTAGTTAACTGTAGCATGGATCAACTCAGCATAGAATAATCTTGGTTTCTTATCAACTCACAAAGGGAATATTTCCATTACTTTTGAGGTATAAGCTATAGACAGATCATCATATTTTGTGTACTCTTCAGCAACTTTATTTGCTTGTAGTCACATAACCACCGCGGCCATCAAGATGTTGACAGCCCGTTTCCCTCCGCATACAGCGTCTCGTCTCCCGGTGTCAGCTCCTGTCAACCATGGATGCATTTTCTTATCCTTCAGTTTTGCCTTTTCCCAGAATTGAAATCATGTATTACATGGGTTTTTTTTTAGTTTGACAAGCATTTCTGCCAGAAACATGTGAAGCATAAAAATGTACCAAAAAAGTTTATTTTTTAATGTCCATTTTAACCATAATTTTTTTAACCTCTGTGAACACAAAAGTGCTTATTGCACTTTTTTTAAAATGTGATTTCAATATTCCATTTTTTGGAATGTGTTTTTCATGTATTGAGAAATACTGATTGATACTTTTTTTTTTTTTTTTTTTTTTTTTTGAGATAGGATTTCGCTTTGTAGTTCAGGCTGGCCCTGAGCTCAATATGTAGCCCAGGCAAGCCTCGAACTCAGCAGTCCTCTTGTCTCTGCCTCCCGAGTGCTGGGATGACAGCCATGAGCCACCAGGCCCGGCACTGTGGTATGTGGTATTGATTGCTGGTGGGCGTGAGTCACCACACCCAGCATTATATGTGATTACCTGGATGGAACTCAGGACCTTGCGCTTGCGAGGCAGGCGCTGGAACCACTGAGCTAAATCTCCTGCCCCCTGATTGATACTTCTGACCCGGATATTCATAGGTAGCTTCAGGACACCAAAATATTCCCAAGCCTTTTCCTTGCACATACCTATTTTTAAACATTCCTTTTTCTATGTGGCTCACATGTTGAAAAAATACATTCTCTTTGAAACTATGCTGTTTTAATATAGCTGTTAAAAATAAATTGGAGTTTTTTTAAAGGGAAGATAAATAATATCCGAAAATGCTTTTATTCTTAGATTTTCAACTCAGAATGTTTGGTTTTTAATATCCAAATCCTCAACTTTATAATGGTACTAGGAATTTCCTTGCAGTTGCAGAATTAATACCGAGTACCACAATAATACATTAAAATCCCTAGGTGACTTTACTGAACTATGAAGAATTCAATAGAACTCAATAGCTGTAAATCTAGTGTCACCCCCAAAAGGCTCAAAATGTTGCATCTATTCATAGATAGTAGGAACAAGGCATTCTGGGTGGAATAGAATGGTTAGCATTCCTATAAAGTTGAGAACTGTAGGCCACTTCAGGGAAAAATTTTTAAGTTAAAATCTCCCATCTATGAGTGTGTATCAGTCAACTTTAAGCAATATAAATATTTTTAATTCCCATTAATAAAAGTGTGGAAATTTACAAATAGGCAAATACCGGATCTTTTCTTTGATATGAGCACCTGTAGATGCAAATGAGCTTTAGAAAGTATGACAGTTTTTGTAGAATGGGAAGTTTCCAAATTTGGTATGGGAATGTAACGAGGGGAAGGAATAAATATGATTCTGAAAGAAAATAAAAGAGCATGTATGTAGGGGGTGGGAAGGTGTGAATGGGTAGGGATATCGGTAAAAATGAGAATTAACTTGTGCCGTATATTGGTACAAATTCCCCGGTGTTATGTGTGATTGTGAGATGTATATTAATTGTACCAATAAAGAATTTAAAAAAAAGTGTGGAAAGGGCCAGAGATTTAACTCAGTGGTTCCAGCGCCTGCCTAGCAAGCACAAGTTCCTTGGTTCGATCCCTGGTAACCACATAGAACAATACCAGGCATGGTGGCTCACGCCCACTGACAACCAGTACCACATACTACAAATTCTGGGCTTCATGGCTCAATACTGTAATCCCAGCACTTGGGAGGCAGAGGCAGGAGGATTGCTGGGTTGGAAGCTAGCCTGGGGCACATAGTGAGCCAAGGGCCAGCCTGACCTACAAAGCGAGACCTTGTCTCAAAAAAATAAAAATAAAAAAGTGGAAAGTAGACAACTGCTGAACTTGGTTCTGTTATTGAGCAAAGTAGTCTCTCCTTAAGGTCTTTCCTTCTCTGTGCTGTGGCATCCTTAGCTCTTGGTGTTTTATACTCATGCATGTTACCTTCTGGCAGTAAGACAGCTGCTGCAGCTTTAGGCTTGGTGTCCTTGTTCAAAGCTGGCTGAAAGAAAAATACTGTAAGCAAGCTCTCCTTATATCTCTGCTTTTATGTAAATAAGAACAAGCATTCACAGGAGGCTCTCAGGCAACTTTCTCTAATGTTTTGTGGACCAAAATGGACCACAGGATTATTTCTGACTATAATGAGAAAAATTGAATACTGATTAAAGGGAGCAGACTTGGGTTAGAATTATGCTTTACAAAGAAACTTTATTTTTATGACATATATATAAAAGGAAAACATTCAGTGTATATCCTGAGGTTAAACATAGTGCTGCTTCTCCAGGCCAGCCCCTCTGCCCTGAGGGAAACCAGTACCGTGGCTTTTTGTCATGTTTTTGAGCCACACAGTGGTTGGAAATGTCACTAGTTTAGACTAATAATGAATCAGCCTAAATTTGACATGTTGTTGCTCCTAACGAAAACTGGGGTTCTCTTGGCATATACGGAAGATGTGAAGGTAACTATTAAGTAAACAATTACTAGAGTTTGACAGTAACTGCTTTAAAAAAAATTATTTGATTTTAGAACATGTTTCATGTGGAATTGAACTACTTTCCAAAATCCTTGTTTTTCTTTTAATAGCGAAATTTCTAAATTAGGGGGGATGTGGGGAGTTGTTCAAATGGATATAAAGTTTCAGTTGTACTAGATAAATAAGTTCGAGTGATCTGTATAGCAAAACACCTATAGGTGATGTTTGATAGAGTCGGATATCCCAAATTCTGTTTAAAGAGTGGACCTCACAGTGTTTTTAGCACAAAAAGTGTATAACAAAGGCACAGAGGCAACACTAGAAGGTGTGGCCTCCACCTATTGTGTGGACTTCAGTGATGGTATCATGAATGCTGGCATATGTCCAAATTCATCAAATTAAATAGATGAAGTTTCTTAATTATATGTCAACATATACTTTTTAAAATGATGAATCTATACCATAAAAGAGATTGGAAGTAGACAGTTGACTTCTTTGCTCAGATACATTGTCAGTCAAAGTTGTGGCAGTCTGACTCTTAAGCACTGAGTTTTGGTAATCTGCAAAGGGGGAGCAAGGGGAAGAAAGGGGCCCTCACCAGAGAGGATTGCACATACATGGGAAATACCAGGACAGCATCGTAAACTCATAGGAAGCATCCTAGAAGCAAGGTACTGGGCAGATGTATGATAATTGGTTTACATGTCAAGTTCTGTGAATGGTCCATAGGGCTCTGGTGTAATCAGAAGAGATACTTCTTGTGAGTTGTCCAGAGCAAAGAATAGAGGTGAAGGTTCAGGCCTCACAAGGCTTTTTCCTGCAGGTACCATGAGGAGCTATGAGTGAGAATATAAAACTGTAAATGTACTATGCTCTGAGATAAATAGATGGAGCACTTAAGGTTGAAGAATGAAATCAGTCTATATAATAGATATTTATGGATAGTCTTTAAAACAAAATTAAAAAAGCAAAAATAAAACCAAAATTTGCACTAGAGTTTCTTAGCCTAAAGGTCCAAAATCCTGGTATTTTCTGAAAAATTACATTCAAAATTTTGTACGGAGAATGGCTATAGCTTCCATGTAGTTCTCAGAGATGAAGAGCTGACACATTATGGATTAATTATCCCAGACTTGAGATAGTTTTCCAGTTTGAGTTATTTTGGGAGAACTGTGCTCCTATTTGTTCCCTGGCCTTATAATCAGTTTAAATAGTACTCTCCTTGGGTTTAAAAGATACTTTTTAATATTAGTACATATCACAAATGGTTTTATGGAAAAAGGTATGCTGTTCTACAAAATACTCACCTATTCTGAGTCTACAAATTCAGTTTTTCCTTTTGAAGAAGATAAACACATTATATGAGCTGAACAAAATTAGGATTCATTCTATAAGTAGTATTAAAAAGGAGTCAAAAACTCTGCATTTTACATATGAGGTTATATAGTATTAAGAATAACTTAAGTAAAATAGTCAAGTAATTATTTACTAATTCTTCCAGTATTTTGAGTATTTGAGTATTTGAGTATTTTGAGTATTTGAGTATTCAGTGAAGATAGATATCTGGCTATCTACCTAATCTTGTAGTTACAGCAAAATGAAGATGATAGTTTAGATAGATAGATGATAGATAGATAGATGATAGATAGATAGATAGATAGATAGATAGATAGATAGATAGATAGATGTATTTAAATAATCTCCCCACCCACTGTGGACCAAGCTGACAGCATTTGCCAAATTGATTTTCTATCTGTAACATTCTAACTGTATTTCAAACCTCATTAAAGCCCTTTTCATCATTTCTCTGGCTCCATTAGTTATGGCAGCATGGCAAAATCTAGTTTTCTCAGTAAATTTCATTATTGTGGTTACCAATTCATTATAAAATGATCAGAGGAATAGGAAGAGGGAGGAGGAATTGACATACGAGGACAAATTGAAAGATTAGGGTTCTTTGGCCTAGAAAGTAGAAATCTATCAAAATCATCAATGGCATGGATAAGGGGCCCATGGACCATAACAGTAAACTTAAAAATGAGAAACTGAGATGGCATACGTGAAACTCCTTAGAGCTGCTAAACAAAAGCTCCTAGTTTTAAGAAGCTATGAGTGAATTTATTTCAGAACCAATGAGAAACTTCCTATAAACTCAGACTAGATTCTAATTAATTGCATTATTATGCTAACCATGATTTCTTATTTCTCAATCATGTTCTCTGGGACATTTCACACAGTTCTGACCTAGAAAGATAATTTCTATGCTCTTTTCATAGAAAGTGGGCAGACAAGGCTGGCAGTAATTGAAACCACTGCAGAATGTATCAGTAAAGACTATCTTTAGTTTATCATGATCTTACCACAGTGAATTCATTTCAGTGAATTCATATAAAGTGCTTTAAAGCTCATACACACAAAAAAGTAGCATATAAATTGTTAATGTGTAAAGAATTCTTTCACATTGGGAACAAACAAATATCCATACCCAAAGAAAATTTAGTAAAGTTCTTAAGTTGGCCATCCATAGAAAAACAGCCATTGATGAGCGGCAAATGAAAAGATGTATAACTTCACTAGCAATCATATCAATGTAAATAAAAGACAATATTGTCCATCTACAGGGTTAGTAAATTGATTTATAAGACCGTTGAGAATCCAAAGCCATAGAAATACATACTATTGGTGGGTGTATAAAAATAGGTATAGTCTTTAATTGATAGATAACTAACTTCAGAATCCAAGATGATAATCACTTTATTGGTCAGCTTGCCCTGAAGAACACTTTTTAGGAACTTGGGTCAAAAAGGCAGTTGTCAGATATTCGTGTTGTACACGTAAGAGTGTGATAGTGTCATGAGTAGTGCTGAGTAGTCATGCAAGTATGAAATGCAGCCTGTTCAAAGTAAGCATGTTCAAGGTAATTAACTTCCATGAAGACCCTGAAACCTAAAAGATGCCTACTCAGTGCACATGTTGCCAGTCTATGTGGGTTTTGTGCTCTCTGTTAGGACACTTAGAGCCACAGAGGCTTGAGACAAAGGCTTTTGGTTTTTATGCTCCAGGACAAAGGTGGCAGCACACAAAGGACTGAAATCCCAGGCTGTTCAAAGAAAAGAAATCCACCACTTTATGATGTCTGTGAAGTAGGCAAGGAACCAAGTTTCCTGACGTCCTTGCATGTAAAGGAGTTTAAGTTGTGTTTGTGTTCTTCCCCATCATTTCTCTGTGACACATCTTACACATTAGCTCTCTGCTTCGAGGTATGATTTTTACCATATGAATAAGCCAAAGGACACTGTAGGATGTTTCAGTGACCTTTCCACACGTGTGCTTTCCTCTTACGGCCTCCAATTTTCCTCCTCCTCTAGGAAAATTCATAATTTGGTTTCAGAGCAAAGTATATCTTCAGCACATTTGACTCTAAGAATCTTGTTTTTCTTATTGGTGGGTTCTTTGTATTGTCACTGAACGTATTGTCTTTGAAGGCTGAGTTGACATCCAGTTTCCTATATCCTGGTGTGTGATCTGAATTTCATGCGCTTAAAGGCTAGTCTGCTTTATAAGTGTCAGTTTCCTGGTATGTTCCTTAATCCCACAAGTCAGAGGGCTAATTTAACCATCTATAAAATAAAAAAAAGAAACTATTCATTGGCCAAAATAAATGAGAGCGTTGTGTTAGTTTTGGATTTTGAGGAGTTGAAAATAAGAGTCCCTTAGGGAAAATGAGAATGCCACATGGATGATTGTAATGTATGAATCTGTATCACTTTCATAGAGCCAGAAAACCCAGGCCTAGACGTTAATGTTAAAATGAGGCTTAACATGCAGTGTCTTCAGTCATAATCTTTGTGCACAGTGTCTTCAGTCATAATCTTTGTGCACAGTGTCTTCAGTCATAATCTTTGTGTCAAGTGTGGCCTGTTCACCACTCCCTGGAGGACAGAGGCACCTGAGGGTTTGCTGTGGGAGAAGGTAGCACAGTGGTGACCAAGACAAGGCTCCCATTGGCCCTGCAGGACTAGGCAGGGGCCTACAAGACAGGTGATGAATGGCTGCTGATGTGGAAACTACAGAGATGAAGGAACCCACTGTCCTCTCTCTGGGGCCAGCTTAGGAGTCAGGCAGCCGGGCAGGGAATGTCTTCTGTCAATCCAGTGCGACCACACCTCTTTCCACTCTCCGAGAGAAAAACAAAACTTCAGAAGAATTGAGGCTCCCTGCCTCAGTTCCAAGACCCTCATGGATACCAATGTATGCAGAGTCTCAAGTCCTTCTCACATAATTGTATGGTTTCTGCATGTAGCTTATACAATTTTGTGGTATCCTTTAAAACCTATCCAGAGTACTTACAATACCTAAAACAAAGTAAATTCTTTGTAATAATTCTAGCCTGTATTATTTAGGGAATAACAAACAAAAGGAAAAGTCCATGTATGTTGAGTATAAACCCATTATTTTCAGAATAGTTTTGATCCTAGTTGATGGAATCGTGGCTATGGAACCTGAGCATCCAGAGATCTAACTATAATAATTCCCTTGGAGATGCTAAATCATCACCATTTTTTCTGAAGAGAAAGAAAAGGAACAAAATTTAAAAATGTTTTTTCAGGATCACACAGCTAATATTTAGCTACTTTGGGATTTGAACCCAGATGATGTAGCTCCCCGAGCCTGTGTTTTAACCACTGCACTTACTATTCACAGAGAAAATCATCAAAACAACTAGAGAGAAAAGGCAGCTTAGCAAACAAAAGTGACAACAAAACAGCAATTAGTGGGAGGGCAGATTTCTCTAAAGCCCTGACAGTGGCCAAAATAAATGGAATATCTTCAAGGACGAATGAAATATAAAAATGATGCTAGCCTAGAGGGTTATTGGAAAATAAGACAGTCGTAGACAGTCACTTAAGAGGGAGGTGACTGGCATTCATCCTGTTCCCTTTCCCTCTGTCCCCTTCTCCTCTCCTCTTTTGTCCCCTTTAAAACAGAATTTTGGTTTCCTTCCATCTGAGGCAGCCTGCGGGTCAAGGCCGAGAAAGTAACTGCGCCAAGGTATCAGGAGATGAGTAACTGAGGAGGCAGTAGGGGCTCAGAGCATAGGGAACAGGAGGGAATAAATGAAGACTAAGGAAACCCTGTTTCTTTCCCTGTTGGAGAAGGGAGTCAACAAATGTAGAAACAGTGATTAGAATACATTCTACAGAGTTAGGGGAAATTACCATAACACCATTTGAAAGAGGTACACACACGCGCACGCATGCACGCACGCACACACACCCACAGATCTCTCTGACCTGTGGCCATAGAAAAGGGCTGAAAATCAGTTTCACCTCAGTAGCAGATAAGCATACCTAGCACTCCAAATCTTGATTTCTCAAGCGCTTTTCACCACTAAGGTCATCATATCTGTAACTCATTCTGAATTAGGTCCAAAAATAAGTGTGTAAGCGCGCGCATGCATGGGTGTGTGTGTGTGTGTGTACCTCTTTCAAATGGTGTTATGGTTTCAAGTTTTTATTCCATTCCACACAGATGTGTGTAATACTTAATCTCCTCTTTTACTGAATTTTAAACATGTATTGTAAAGTTTATCTTGATCTAATTTTTACCTTAGATGACCTTTGCAACCTGAACAGAAAAGTTTTGATTCACAGTCCCACAAGTTACAAATTTGTTCTCAATTTCATATATTTTAGCATATATAATCCACACTTTGCTGTGATAAGCAGAAGATGGTATTTAGAGTAACAGATCTGGCTTTCCCCCACCCCCGCCCCCACCCCCAGCTGTGTTTCTCTACAGCCGTGTGGGTTTGGAAACAATTCTTACCTCCCTTTTATTACTGACCTCCCCACAGGCAACTCAAGATTTTTCAGAAACAAATGTGGAAGCAGGAAATATCTAAGCCTACTTGTGACGTGCAGGAAGTATGACCATCACTGATTTTGTTTCTTTTATTCCTCGTCTCACTAACTGTACTCACATAAGACTCTTGGGCATAGGGAAATACGAAGCTTATTAAGAAAGGACCGTAGAGAGAGGGTTTTGTCCCGGTCTCTTTGTCTGTGCTTGGCCCCCTCCTTGTATCTCTTTCCTATCCTAGTTTCTGTAATTAAGTCATCCGTCGTCATCCTGACGATGAACCATGCCAGACAGTGATCATAATTTGTGGGGAGGCTGAGGGGGACAGCGCAGAGTGGAAGGGAGTGTTGTAAGCCTCAGACTGTTGAGTTCCAACAGCCAGAGTAGGTGCAGAGTTTCAAATAAGAACATCTTTCCAAACAGAAGATAGTTCTGTCCTCTTATCATCTTTATGAAAAATACTAATTGACTGCAGCAGAATGACTGGCTGATGCTTCCCTCGGATTCCTTACTGAGCACCAGATCTTAATGTTTTCTTAGTCTTTGGGCCATTTAATGCTTGTAGTTTTTTTTCTTTATTGTTAACTTTCATTTTCCCCTTGGTTCTTTTTTTCTTAATGTCAACATTTTTTATTTCATATCAGCTCATTTTATTTCTTTGTGATCTTTTTCTTCAGCATTTTCAGTGTTGGGAAGGCCAGATCAATGCTGTGTGCTGTGTGGTTAGAAGGTAGGAGCTCTAATGGACAGCCAGCCCTTCATGGTGCAATCAGATGTGAATCCCGCCAGGACCAGAAGCTTAGCCTACTGCCTTGGGTTCCTTGAACCAAACTTGTGGGAGCAGTCATGTGTGTAGGGTTAGTTACTGTTCCCTGGAAAGAGCCAAAGGGCTGAAATTCTGAATCGATGTATTTAGTTCTATTCCAGTTCCTACTACAGTGACTTGTATCTAGTAATAAATATTTTGAGACATGCTTAACGTATCAGTGACTCAGTATCTCAGAATGCTGCTTTACATCTCATGTATTTGCATTTGTATTTGTGCTGAGGATTGGAGACTAGATCACAATAGACAACCTGTACAGGGCTGTGCTGGTAAACTGCTCTTGGAGCTTGGTTATGGCTCCTGGCCTTTTGTCTGGGTCTAATGTGTAGGAAAGTTCATCTAATCACATGGGTTTTATGTAACATCGAAAAGCTTGTGCTACCAAATTGATATCTTCAGCTCTAACTTTGCCCCCAGCTGCCAGACTCAAGTATCCCAGAGCTAATATGATGCCCACTGAGGTAAGCATTCAATAGGAATTTTAGTCTTACCAGGTATAAAACAGACATTTTGATTTTCCTGGCCTTAAAATCGTTCAGTTACTCCTATATTAGTTAATAGTCCCCCCGTTACTTGGATCTGAGAGTGTTCCTTGAGTTTTTTTTTAATCACCTTATGCCTGTTAATTCACCGGAAAAGCCTACTGGTGTTGTCTTCAACATGATCTTGAATTTATTAACTTCTCCTCAATTTTTTACTATAACTGTTCCAAATCCACAACACCATCAACTCTTTCCAGATTACCTGTCAGCTGATCTCCCTGCTTCTGTCTTAATTCTCCCAAAACTCTAACTCCACACTTGAGTTGACTCAGTCGGTTTAGAATGTAACCCTTACATTAAAAAACCAGGTTCTCACCAAATTCTTTCACAGTCTTGAAACTTGTGTTGTTCTTCTTATGCCCTTAGAGTAACATCTAGACTCCTTCCCCGACCAGTAAGACCTTCCCTTTTAGCGCTGCCTTCTCCATCTTACGTTACGCTCCCCTGATCGACACACGACAGCGGTGCGGACTTGTTCTCCTTGCACCCACTGTGCCTGTTTTCTCCTCAGGGCCTTTGCACCAGCCATCCCCTCCCCCCAGCACCACGTTGTTTCCTCAGGCGTTCACTGGCAAGGCTCCGCCTTGTCCCTAGATTGCCAGCTCCCATAGCAGCTCCTTGGCACCCTTCTCTGGGTACCTCAAAGACCTTCTGTTCTATCATCCTGCTTTATTTTCTTCACAGTCAACCTCCCACTATCATGGTTTGTCTTGTTCTGTCTGGAGTGTTTCCCAGCCGCCACTAGAGCCCAAGCTTTGAGAGAGCAGGCTCTGCTGTTTTCCCTCTGGTGTTCTTGCTGCTCGTACAGTGCCTGGAGCCTGGTGCAGACGAAATAGCTGCAAAGTCTGTGATCATTTCCAGGATCGGCCGGAAACCCTGGAACTTGGGGTGCTGGCAGTCGCTGGTCTGGGATCCCTGTTCACATGTGCAGATCACTTTTCTTACAACCCCTGTGGTTTGCTTCCTTCCTTTTTTTTTCCCCTGCCTCCAACATGATCAACTTGTCTTTTGTTTCTGTTTCTAAATGGCCCTCACAAAGCCAGATTTCATCTGTTGTCCTTTGACATCACCCAGAGATTCTTTTCTGAAGAACAGTAATTTGGTCCATAAGTCTGTTTCTTATTATATCAAATTAAAGAATGTCCTGATCACTCATCCAAGGCTTGTCTACTTAGATGTTCCACTGCTGGTAAGTAGTAGATCTAGGAAAGATTCTCTGGTTTTTCTGGCTTTCTTGATCTTTTTTTTTTCCTAATTTCTTTTGTGAAAAAAATCTTTTTAAAACTGTACCTTAAGCCAGAAAGATAACTAAATAGTAAGCTATAATAGATGCCATGCATTAATTATATGTGTATAACATATATGTATAAATATACATAGTATATAGATATGTCATCAGCATATTTTCCACATGACTTTTCTTTATATCCTTATTAATATTTCATTTGCCAAAATGTCAAATTTTAGGACACTGACTTATGTAACATTTCTCTACATTTTTTAAAGGGTAAGGTAGAATCTTTTCCCATTTGTTCATATCTGTGAGCACACATATATTCATATATTTTCAGAATTTCCAAGAAGCTTCTAAGAGTAATATTCTAATTGCATGATATTGCAGAAAATGCCATACGTATTAGTACCGCTTGGAACACTAGTGATATTCTGTACATCTGAGCTGCCTGAAGAGTTTCCTGCTTTCTACCTCCATCTCTTAAACTTCTGGTCCCCAGAATCTGTCACCAAAATGAACAACTTCTTTGGTTATTGCTTTATCCAGCATTTCTTTCAGCTTTAGTTCCCACTTTTCTTTTTGTACTGTTTAATCATACTCCAGAGAATTCTTCAAGATATTTCTTCTATTCTCCAGTGTTAAAGCTGAATCTGACTAAGTCACTCACTATACAACGAGTGTTTGGGCGTCTTGTTGCCATCTTTTATTTGGTCTTCAGCAGTCCAAATTGAATGTTTCAACACTGCTTCAGTGTGAGCGGACCAGCCGCAGTGAAATTCTACAGGGATGCTCTCCTGAAATAAAAGAGCCAGCGTGAAGTTGATGAGAAACCCCCTCAAGCAGGGTGGCAAGGAAAGCTTTGGCTTCCCTACATGCCAAATATCAGGTGCAGAAATATAGACTGAACCCCATTTTATGGTTCTGTCAAGCTGAAGGATAGGCAAACCCAAGAAAATTACCTATGATCAATTAAATACATTATTACCATTGTATTTCTAAAGCAGACTTATCTTCTCCTAAAATTCCTGGATAACCTTGCTCTTGCTGGTAGTTGTAAACTCGCAAGAAATTCCCAGGTGCCTGAAAACTTCTGACATTATTTTAGTTGACAAGTAGTGTGCAAGTGGCCCTGCTTTGAAATGAGCATTATTTAATCCATAGTAAACCATCTTGTAGTTCCTACATCAGTCTTGACTTTATTAAAGTCAAAAGTAATGTTTAGGGAGAGTAAAATCATAAATATGATTCATAAATACTTAAAAAAACAACAACCAAGCTCCTAGTTGAATAGAAATCCCACTTAGAATTGTAGTTTATCTTTGAAAGAAAAACTTCTGGGATTGAGGGTAAACTGGTTTTAGAAAAGAAATCAAATGTTATAGTATTTGAAAATCTAATTTAACATATATTAGATTAATGCCCTGTAAAATCTCAAAGTCTGAATTCAGTTAGCAGAGTGTTTGACTTAATTCTCGTTTCTTTTCCTTCTTTTTCTTTTGGTGTTTATGGTTAAATCTCAGTGACTTTTCCATTTATGGGTTTAAACATTTACTACTGAATTTCTAAAGAGGCAAATCTCTCCCTGCTTTTTGTTTTCAGCAATTTTTTGAGGAAATAGTGGTCAGGAATGTGTGTGTGTGTGTGTGTGTGTGTGTGTGTGTGAAATTACTCTATTTCAATATATAATTCCATTATTTTACCAATGTGCATATTTTTGGCTTGCAAATAGAGATTTTAAAAAATTGTACATAAAGAGCAAAGTTGACAAAGGACTTTTCATATATTTGTACTGGAGTATGTTTTTTAAAAAAAATGTGCTGTAGTTGATTGAAATAAATTTGATTTTGACTTGTGCCACACAACTATAATTCCCTCAAAAACATGTCAGTATACAGTATATTTAAGGTGATGTCAGCAACAATTCCTTCTTTATTTAGAGTAATATAATCTAAAACTATCAACCTTTTCTGCTTTCATGAGCTTTTGACTTTCATACCATAATACACAAATAATTCATTTTATTCAGAGCTTTTGGTAAAATGTCCATCACTGGAGGGAACATTTTTATTTAAATGTGCACCCTCCACTGAGATAGGCTTTCTCCCAATATCTATATTCTTTGCATGTCCAGAGCCTTTTGGATTACTTTTGTTTAGGTGGTTACTACTTTATTTAAAAGTTAATATACATTCCCTTCTGTGGACAAAGAATGGAACCAAGCAACTGGGATAAACGATGTCAACTCTAATGTGACAGAATCTGGTTACCTTATCAGTTCTCTTCAGGTGAGCATGACTAAGCAATCTGGTAGACAGTAGGTTAGATAGTACAGAAAGACGGATCAGTGTCCAGTGTTTCAAATTCAAAGGCCAACTTGTCTTGAGTAAGATGAGGACATCTTACTGATTTGTGTGAAAATTCCACATTGAGCAAAGAAAACCTAGTGGTATCTATGATTATAAGTGCGAGGTAGGAAATAGGCAACTTAGGGTCCAGGAAATGCATAGAACTATTAAATAACCACAGTTGTAACACCGTAGCAAGAGTTCATGCCGTGAAATACTTGTCCTGGACTTTTCTTGGAAGTTGTCAGGAGCAAGTAGACATAAGCTCCTGACTTTATTCCCCTCAGAAGACCCATAAGGATTTATTTGTGAACGGATTTTCTTATGAGCATCTGTTATGAAAAGTACTGGGGACACAGGTCGGAGGAGGCAGAAAATCAGATGGAAAGCCTGTTCTGAATGAAATTCTCCTTTAAAAGGGGAAACATGCACACAAATTTGTGAAATGCAAGACCGTAGAACCTATGTATTCTAACAAGCAAGTAGTGAAGGAGCAGGTGACGTGGTAACATGGAAAGGGAGCCCCGAGATTTAGGGGGAGGATGGAAGTGACCAAGGCGGCTTCAAGGAAAAAGATATTTTAACTGAGAGGAGTATTGTCTTCAAACATTTTTGATAGTTGAAAAAACTTGACATGTCTATTGAGCCATGTATTTAAAAAAAAATATTGAGTCCATTTTATACTCATGTGAATTAGAGTGTGGACAAATGTGATCCTGTGGGTAAAGAAAAGGATGTAGAAAGAAAATGCTTTGAATCTTCCCAAATTTTTCTGTATTTTCACTGATCACACAGTTTCTTTTAATTGTATGGCTATTGGTTCTTAGTGTTAGTATTTCCCAAAGTTATAGAGGTTTTTCTTAGTGCCCCCACATAAATGCTGGTCTGGAGTAATTGCTCATTTATAATTTTAATTGAATTTAATTTTAATTTAATGTTTGTACTGTTTGAATTTGTAAGCTGCCTCATATTTTTAGCCATTTTGACACTCATTAACCATGTTGTAGAAACAATATGAAAGAGAATCTCCTTATTTTGTTCTGGTGGATCAAAAATATAATGAGATAGGATGTTGAAGTAAAATTTACACAAGAAGTGTGAAATCAGATTTTCATTCATGTCACCACCAAGGATTATGGCATTAGAAATTAGAGGCTGACTTTTCACCAATCGCCAGAGCTGGTAGAATTGGCTTTAATACTAGGTTCAAGAAAACTTGCAATCACTTTGATTAAATTTTCTGCGATAGCATAGCACTGATTCTGTTTGGGTGCAAGAATTTCCCACCTCACCTGTATTCATTGAGAAAGGTCCTCTGTGGATCTTTGAGACAGTTTTATCTTCATCATATAATGCATTTCAATGAGATTTTGAAATTGGAGGTAGGTACTATCAAAGGTTACTGTGAGACCTATGGGTATGATTTAAAAATGGTGAATGTTTAAATTTTTAATTTTATTACAGTAAAAGATATATTGCCAGAAATATTTCTCAAAATATCTCCCACCCTGTTTCTAACACACTTATCCCATCCCTCTTGCCACTTTCTGAAGCAATTCTGGAAGTCCTGTTTTCTGAGTGTCCTTAGTTGTGCTGTTACAACTCCCTTAGTATTCTGAATTGAGACAAATATTACATTTTGTGGTCATTTAGACTTTGAAGAAGACCCACAAGTCATGTGGTTTCAGACCCAGAAAATAAGGTGGCTAAGGATACATTTTAGTAGTTTTGTGAGTCTGTTTGGTGGCGCTCAGCAGTAGCATTCATACCTACCTCCTAAAACACTCACAAAAGAAGGATATTCAGAACTACTTCAGAAAGTGGCAAGAATGATGGATAATTGTATTTAAAGTGAGGGGGAGTATTTTGAAGGTGGATAATGACGATGTGTCTTTCACTGTAGTGATTTTATTTAAAGGCACACATATGTTCTGATCAGCTCTTGTCTATAGAATTTCCAAGGAGATCTTAAACAGTCATTCCTATTGGTCGGTGCCAGGACAGTTCGATGTACCCTGCAGTGGCTTCCCATGAAGTCCTGAGTCATGCCCTTCAGATTCAGATTACAGTCACTATGGATGCATTTGGTCTTCATGTACAACTTACTAATAATTATGCCTCTGTGAAGATGATACCTTGGTGTGGGAAGCAGATATTAAATAAGCTACTCATTATATGAGAGGTATCATCAAAGAGTCAAGGGTATAAAAGGAGAATGTAATAAGTAGACCACCTCAGTGAGTTCCTCCTCTGTCATTTACAACCTTAGGATCTTGTACATATTCCTTAGTATTTCTGGGACTAATTTTCACATCTGTAAATGGAGAAGATAGGAATGGAGGTTATTGTGAAAGCAAAGTTTTAAAAAAACACACGTAAAGAATAGAACAGGGTGGGATAGCAAAATTTAGTAATTATTACTTGCAGCTTTTGTGGTCTTATTTATTGGGGGAGGGGAGTTCATGGCATACTTTGAGCATTACTTGACTTTTAAGCAGAAATCTAAAGGGTGCTAATAGTCTGCTAAGTGGAGGACACTTCAGAAGAGGGATCACCACGTTCAGAGGATCTGAGGTAGGCCTGCTGCAAAGTTTTCAGAGCACTAAAGGAAGACCCTTTCTCCTGGACCCCAGAAAATGAAGAGAAGAAAGGCTAAGATGTAGCCAGATTACATGGAGGCTGCTGGGAGGGTTTCACCCTGCAGGTAATTCCCTGGGGAGAATTTTCACCAGGGAATGATGTTAGATTTGAGTTTTAGAAAGATGGTCCTGGCTTTAGTTTTGAGAACTGTTCAGAATCCTTCACTGAAAATTGAATATCTGGGCTGCAGATATAGCTCAATGATAGAGTATTTAGCATGGATAAGGCCCCGGGTTCAATCCCCAGCACCAAAAATATTAGAGGACCTACTGATCTTCTGGAAAAATAGTGGTGGATATTTGTGGTAGTATCACTTTCCTGGGTGATGATCCAGAGACAGTAGTGAATGACATAGTTGACACAGCTAATTTCTAATATTTCAGTAAATCTGAGGGTCAGGCATTTGTGTGTGGGGGTACCTATGTGTATACATACATCTATCTATGTAATGATGTAAACAAAAATATTCATACACCCACATACAGCGAGACAGAGACATACATATATGTACACATAAATCTTTCAACAGAGAGATTCAACATGTTTTTCTCTCCACTTTTCTACCTCTGACCATTCAATTTCAATGTGTTTTCAGTAATTGAGTACTTTAAGAAATGAGGCAATAAAACTTTTATCAGTGTGTTTTATATGTAAGACACAGTGATATATCATGATGATTACTCTGCATGTGAGGGTGCGACATTTATGTGTAGCAGCTTTCAAAATACAGATGCAAAATTTTAGAAATCGTAGCGATGCACCAGGAGCTTGTGTTCTCCTGCGTGCCGTGATGAACGCAGCCATTGTACAAATACACAAGAATAGATCACACTGAGCATCCCCCGAGCTCCGTTTGCAGACAACTCGTATCTCCACCATGACAAAATTCCCACAAGACTTTGAATTATTAATGTCTTTGAATCTGTGGAATTCAGCAGATATGTTCAGTGTTATTGATGGCAAACTTTATCTCTTTTATTTCTGAGACACATAATGAAATAGGGAGTCCCTCAAATAACCACAGTTAGTGTTTAGGTTAATTTTGTAGGGGCCGGTGGGCTTTTGCCTTAATGCGTATGAATACGATTTTCTCTCTCACAGCAGATTGCACCGTAGATAGAGGGAGAATTGGCACTAATTTATGAACCCTTCCAGCCTGCTTAGTGTAGTACACCCTGTGAGGGCAAAACATTCTAATTACACTCACATCACATAATGAGGGCTCTTAATGACAATAACTGATTAGACTTAGGGATGTTTGGGGACCTTAGAGAAGATGTATTGACTTTCAGAAGATAGACTTCATCTGCCTTTTCTATAGCTCAGTTCCTAAAGATTGACCAGCCACTCAGTGAAATCTGGATCTACAGATTTGCCCCAAACATTTGAGTAACTTTGAACTGAAGGGCTAAGATACTTTATTTCTCAACTTAAATCAGGTCAAAAAAGTTCAGGAATTCTGTTTGCTTTTAGCAGTGTCTTTACACTTTTTCTTCCTTAGTGATGGTTACACAGACTGTTATTCTGTTTGGTATCAAGAATAACTCATAGTCCAGATTGCTCTTTTTGAGACATTGATTTGCACTGTCACAAATGGATACCTGACATTGTTTTCCTCTTAACACATTTGCAGTGTTGATTTGGGTGGCCAGGGCTCCAAAGTCCTGGTATGCTGTATATAATATGCATATGAGGGTTGTGAGAAAAGCTAAAAAATTGTACTTACAGTCATGTAGAAGCCATAAGTTCTAGTTTGGCTTCCCACAGTTAAATGACTATAGATAACAATACACGTTTTAAATAACTAAAAGGAAGGATTCTGAATGTTCATACCATAGGGAAATGAGTTGTTTGAGGAGCGAGATGTGTTTAAGATTTAACATGATGTTAATGTTTAAACACGATATACTCCATACATGTATCAAAACATCACAATACCACATAAATATGTACAGTTTTTGTTTTTATGTGTTTAAAATTTGAAAAGAGAAATTAGAGGGGAGTACCAGTTACTGTACTGAGCAAAAATTTATATGGTCCACATATCCATATGGGATCAAAGCAAAAATTTTCCTTATTTCCTTATTAGCCTATTTCATGCACTTGTCATCTTTTTTTTTAAATTGAATTCTTTATTGGTACATTTTATATATAGCTCACAATCACACACAACATTGGGGAATTTGTACCAGTATATGACACAAGTTAACTCTCATTTTTACCCACATCCCTACCCACCCCACTGTCATCTTTTTTGCCACCAGTCATTTGAACCAACTCACCAACTGAACTAGGAGGATGATAGTGCCCAGTCTCACTTCAGTATCCATTCCTCTCTCTAATGAACAGACATCAGACTTTAGTTTTCCCTTTAATTTTCATCGGTTTCTCCTAACCATTTTGTTGCTTTTCTATTTCCCACGTTTACAACTGTTTCTTTTTAAAATTCTATCTTGTTGGGCAAAGGTGAAGTTAGATTTAAAGGGGGAAAAATACTTCAAATACCAGTGAGTTTAAATTCAGTAAATTCAATAACATATAAGTCATACAGCTGGTAAAAGGAAGGGAACTGGGTCATTTTTCTTCCGCTCCCCCTGCTCACTACCTTCCTAGTTCCAAGATTCTGATTGAAGTAACTGTCTTAGTCCACACCCTCCCCCATTCTTCGGCACACCTAATGATTGTAAGCCTTTAATAACTATTGGCTTTAGCAATACAGATACCAAGCAAGTTCTTAGTGCGTGAGTATAGCAAAAAGAGTTTGTTAAAGGTTAATTGAGGAGGAAACAGTGTACATACTCAACTCTGTTTTACCTGCTGATCAGTGAAGAGAATGTTAAGGGAGTTGATGACTAAAGATCTGATAAAGTCTTGGGTCTTGATTGGACGCATTTGTGCCTTTCAAGATATTTGTAGCCGTGTATTGTAATTGCATGGTAAGCACTCCTCACGCTTTCTTTTAAATTTATTTTATTGGTACACTTTATATATACATCATGATCACACTCAGCTTCAAGAATTTGACACCATTTGATTCTTTTTTAATTGTAGTCCATGTCTTTAAAGGAGAGCTCTGCTGGTCTGAGATCTTTTAGTTCTGTCTGCCTCATGGGCATCATTAGCTCAGGATTTAAAATACTTCTACTGCCACAGATTCTGTAAATCAACTCATTTCACAGAAGGTACTGATTTGTTTTTTAAAGTGCCTATAGCAGGAGGAGAAAGAGCTTAGCTCCATTTTGCTATGGCTTTTTCAAAGGGGAGGTTATGAGGACTCAAGTGGAAAAGCACTAAGGGTTGGTTAGCATGAGATTAAGTGCTTAGAAGCTGGCAGTTATCAAAGTTAGGATTCTGTCTTCCCATGGCCTTTTGATGATGTCATTGTTGAGAATGGTTCTCAGGTCCTGTAAAGATGCTGCTGAGTTGTAAGAGACACATATTTACAGTTATCTGCTCTTTCTAGTAAGTGTCTGGCAGGAGGCCGTGGCCTGTGGAGCAAGGGCTCTGTTTCAACACTACAATCAGTAATTGAAACCATAAAACAGTGTTGCTTTCTCTCAGTTTCAACATAGGTCCTTGTCAACAGGTTTTCTTATAGCCAAAGAATCCATTTTCATTTACTCATTCAGTGAATATAAGTATTTACTTATTTAATAAATATAAATTGTTTTATTGATCCTTAGGGGCAAGGTGTAAGCTGTAAGTAAAAATAGTCCTCCAAACAGCAGAATCCATGCCTTTAACAAATTGTAATGTTAAAAGGTTAAAATTATACACTCATACTTTAGTAATATTATGTAATGATAGAAGTTTTATTACCATGAACTCCAAAATATATTTTTGAATCTTCATATGTTATACTCAGTGGACATTTTTATTCTGTTTCTTTTAAGACAGAGTCACTATGCAATTCAGATCAGCTTTGAAAGCACTTTGCAGCCCAGCAGTCTAAAACTCACAGCAATCCTCCTGCCTCAGCCTTCTAAGTGCTGGGATTATAGTAGGTACAACTGACATTAATTGAGCATCTATTAAGGGCAATAGCTAAGTGCTTTCACTTTCATTATTTCACAAATCCTAATAGCCCTATGAAAGAATGGTCATTTGCATTTGATAGCTAAGGAGTCTGAGGTTCTTACAGAGTAGTTCAGTGGTTTGCACAGGGTCTCTTACCTGGAGGGCCAACCCACCACACCCTCCTAACTCCAAACCCGGAGTTCACATTTACAGATGTGTCTACCTCCCTTTCCTGCTGTGGTAGAAGCTGACCACCTTACCTTGGTCATAAAGACCCTAGGCATGGACCAAGGGAAATGAAGCTCAGAGTTCAGGCTGGTATAACACAAATTACTCTAAATGGGATTGTTTAAACAACAGTTTACCTCTTGAAACAAACATTTTAAACAAACAGTTACCTCTTGAAATTCTGGAGCTGAGAGCTGGTGAGTTCTGTTGAAGGACCCTCTTCCAGTTTCTAGACAGTGGACTTTTGCCTGGATGTTCATGTAGCAGAAAGAGGGCTACCTAGCTCTTTGGTCTTTTCTTAGAAGAGCACTAATCTAGTTCATCGGGGCTCCACACTTTGAGCTTGATTAACTCCAAAAGACCCACCTGCACATCCCATCATATTAGGACTGGAATTTTGACATCTACATTTTTTTTGGGGGGGGACAGCCATTTAGTCCATTGCAGTGTTGAAAACTAAACCAGAAGTGACTTAGGAGAATTCTCTATAATGAAGGGAGAAATAAGGTTTTTTTGAGGGGTGGGAGCTTCTGAGGATTGAACCCAGGACCTTTATGCTGAGTTAACCTCAACCTTTTATTTTTTTAAGACAAAAATCACACTAAGTTGCCCAGACAGAATTCAAACTTAAATCCTTCTGCCATAGCCTCTCAGAGTGCTGGAATTGCACACATATGTGCCACCGCATTTCGCTGAGGAATGAAAGTTAATAAAAATTGTCCTATACCCTTTTTTCTGTTTTTAAATTTTAGGAGTAAAGCTTATCAAGGGATCACACTTTAAGAGAACTAAAACAATAGCCTTGTTATTTCAGGCTCCAGAGTGCCTCTTAACTAGAAGGGCTGCACTCGACCCAGGTACCCCTGACTTGTGAGAGCCGGGAGCCACCTCCCCAGCTTGATAATACAAGGCTCTAACCCTGGACTCAGGGCCTCAGCTTTTCTGGTGTAATATAAAATGTTTATCTGAGAGATTCAGTGCCCTTGCCAGTTATACAAGTAGAACAGAGTTTAGCTAGCTCATCCCAGAATCTATTCCCCACGAAAGAAAAAGCCTATGTTGCGTGTTTCAAGTATGTACTTCTTAAGCATTGCTGCTGTTCATGATAAATGAAGTTAAAAGTCAAGTCACCCTATTAGTACAGAATCCCAAACATCAAAATGTCACTTTTTTTGTGGCAGAAAGTATCTGCTTTGCTTTAATTATCTGTTATGGATGAGGTCTGTTAGCTTGCTGTTTTGACCAAATAGCAGTAGCCATTGAGTCCACATATCCCTAAGCAAACACAAACACCCAATCCGAGTAAGCTGTTTTACATTTACTGAACCTTGTTGTTATGGTTTAGATCTAAAACATTTCCCCATAGATCTTTTACGAAACGAAGGTGAGGGGTTGAAGAAAAAATTAAGATGAGTTGTTAGATTCATGTACAACACCCTCGTGAACACAGTCATTCTGTAGTGCAAACCTGTACAAGTAAACATTTTAAAAATTAAAAGATTAAAAATTAAAATATAATGTGAAAAAAATTTAAAACTAAAAAATGCTCATGTGTTCAGAGATGGAGCTTTTGAAAAGTGGTTAGGTCCTAGGGAGCCATTCGCACCAGTGGGAGCCTGGTGACACCTTCACAGGTGTCTCTCGCCAGGCTTTTCCTTCTCTCTGACTCCAGGCTGATCTGAACACCTGTCTGTCGTGTTGTTTTGCTAGGGATCCAGTTGGCCATGGACAAACCCCCTGAAACTGCAAGCAGTGAAATTCTTTTTTTTTTTAATTTGAATAGAAAATAAATTTACTAAAGGATATTGAGTTATTTACCACATTTCTTAGAGATTTAAAAATAAATCATGCTTTAACCACAATCAGAAAATTAAAGGGGGAAAAAGAAAGCCCAGCTATTTAACAGTGAGTTGAACCACTGGCACTGTTACCGATACTGCTTTTGAAACTTCACTGTGACTTTTAGCAGTGAAATTCTTTAACTTTTAGTTGTCTGGTGTTTTGTCCCAGCAACATAAAAGTGACTAACACAGGCACTTTTAGGCCAGGCAAGAAATACAGACATTACAAAGCTCCCATATACAACTCAGAGGCCAGTTCCCTACTTAGTGAGCTTAGACATGGTACTGGATCTTGCTCCCTTTAGTTTCCTCTTGTAGTATGGTAATAATGCCTACCTTATAAAGCTGGTGGGGATTAAATAAGACTGTGTGTTTGCATAATTTTTGTAAAATCCTAAGTATTTTCAGACAATCTCAAAAGAATCTAAAATATGGTGCTTTCACAGGCATACGTGTTTTCAGTGGTTTTTTGATGGTTGATTTTTGCAACTGTTTATGAAATAATATGCCCTCTCCAAGGGGCTGTTCTAAACTCTGTAAAAGCTATTAAGTTCCTATTGGACGCACACCCTGTCCAGCAGTGCCCAAGGACTATTTTTGATAGAGATGACACTGCCTAGAAAAAGACAATTGCTATAAAAAGGACAGATAACAGAAGAAAAAATTGGACTGCAAAGTTTTAAGGGTTATAGGGCATTTGAGTCAGACTTTGAAGGCAGCATAGCATTTGAGGAAACGGATCAGCAGGAAAGAAATTGTAAATGCGTGGTATAAGAAGTGGTGAGAGTTCAGTAGGTAGAGAAAATATCTTTGAAGGACCACAATAGCAGAAGAGGTAATAGGTGCCAAATACATGGATGTGCAGAGGTACATGCAAGTAACGGAATGTGACAGGAAGAGCTGGAGAAAGAGGAAAGGAGAGAGGCTGAATTTGGAGGGGAAGCAAGCTGAAAGAGAAGAGGCAAAACATTAGCAGTCAGTAATTGGTGAAAAGGGAAAGGACTATGATCTGTGACGTTTTGAAATTTTTCAACAAGAAGTTAAGAAAAAAAACCTAAATATGTAAACAACTGACTATAACCCTAACAAAAACTACCTAGTTTGAAAAAGAATGGGCAAAATGGGTGACATGAAATGCCCAGGACAATAATGACCAATAAACACAAGTATGTTCCACCTCTTCAGAGTTAGTTTAATAATTTAATGTAAAGCCATGGTATATTATTTTTACCCCATCTGGTTACACTTTTTCTTCTTCTTTTTGCAGTACTAGGGATTAAACCTAGGACCTCACATAGGCTAAAATAGTGCTCTACCACTCAGCTACACTCCCCAGCCCAAATGCACGATTTTTAAAATGTAATATTATAGAAAGAGATTAATAGCAGTGCACAGCAGTTGATTTAGATATTAGAGAGAAGGCCTATGAAGTATCTGTGACTCAGTAATAATATTTCCCATTTCTAGCAAAAGATAAAGAAAATCTAGACAATGACCCTGCAGGGGGAATGAAAGAATCAAGCAACTTGATTTACTTACAAGAATAAGGAGGATGAAAGAGAGCTCAGGACAAAAAGTTTCTTTTGTTTTTCTTGTTTGTAAAAGAAAAATTGTGAAGGTAATGATGCTGCTATGGAAGGAAAGAAATCAATATATTTGTCATATTGCTAAACACTTTGAGTCATTTCAATACAGCTGGTTGATTTCTTAATATCACTGAAGATCTATAATTTTAAAACTCCTCTTATATATGTGCTCTGATTTTTAAAATTAAATTCTTAAATACATAATGAAGATGTGCACATTAAAACAGTATATAAGTATAAAAGTTAAAAATTGAAATTATCGCCGGACGTGGTGGCTCACGCCTGAAATCCCAGCACTCGGGAGACAGAGGCAGGAGGATTGCTGAGTTCGAGGCTTGCCTGGGCTACATAGTGAGTTCAGGGCCAGCCTGAACTACAAAGTGAAACCCTGGCTCAAAAAAAAATTTTTTTTGAAATTATTTTTATAGACCAAATTTAACTTACATCTTGCTTTAATTTACCAAGTAGTTTTGAGCACCTTTCAAAATCTTTGACTCAAGTCATTGACACAGATTGCTTAGCATGTAGCTTGGCCGTTTGTGAAGAATTGCTTTCCTTCAGGTCTCCCTCAAGAGCCCCGCTCAAGAGCCTCTTCCCTGAGCTATTTCACATAAACGTGTAGGACCTCAGAGATCACTGGGTGCAATACCCCCAGTGTGTACCTGGGGAAACTGAGTCCCAGACTGGTGGAAGTGACTCTGCTCAAGTTACACAGTTAATGAGTCGCAGCTGGACTAGAATTTGATTTCTCGTCAAATGTCGTTCCCTAAATAAGTTAACAAATAAAATTAAGGTACTGAGAGCACACCTAATTCTAGTAAATGCTGTTATAACTATAATCATGACTTTTCCAGACTACCTGAATCAAAATAATCATAACTGCTGTTGTCATAGGGCCAATATCCTAGAGTCAACTTGAACTGTAATCAGATGGGGCCCAGGGAGGTCCCCCAAAGAGTAGACCTCATAAGTTTCATAATATGGAAAAAAAGAATTTCCGGGCACATCAGTGTGAGGCATAGCAGATTTACTAGGGAGAGTTCGAAAGTAAGGGCGAGTAAGAGGAGGGGCTGGGGGGCTGGCTCTGTGCAGGGGTTCAGAGGGGCTCGCGGACAGAGGCTCGAGGCCGGCTCTTAGGGTTTAACTGAGACGGGCCAGGGTCAGATCGATCACTACCTCAGCGCTACTTTCGATGCTCTGGAAGAATCTTTCAGGCTTAAGGGGTGATTTGGTTCCTATGCGATAATTGTTCTTGCTTAGGAGAGAGGTGATCTCACCGTGGGGTGCTCTGCAAGGCTTTGCTTTTTCTGGGTTCATGGTGCTTGTCACTTGAGATGAGGTGATCTGGGAATGGACATTTGTAAATCTGGTGATTGGTGTCCCTTGCAAACCTTGAAAATTCCTTTACTCACTTTTACCTTGGTGTCCTTGGTTTTGTTTTTGCTGTACTGGAGATTGACTTAGGATGTTCACACAGAGCTATATTCCAAGTTTCTCTCTCTCTCTCTCTCTCTCTCTCTCTCTGTCTTTCTCTCTCTCCCCCCTCCCTCTCCCTCTCCTTCTCCCTCTCCTTCTCCCTCTCTCTCTCTCCCTCTCTCTCTCTCTCTCTTTATTTTTATTTTGTACTTTTATTTTGAAACAGGGTCTTGCTAAGCCACCTATTTTGCTGGAACTTGCTGGGAGTACACCGTGTGCTACCATATCCATCTGCATCCTCAGTCCTGAAGGAGCATGAGCTGGTCTAGGTAAATTTAGAGCAAATAAACCTTGTCATACAGCTTCTCCTTAAATACTAACCTGCGTACTTGTACAGCTGAGCAGGGATGTGACCCAAATTTTTAAGGTTGTAAGGGAGACAAAAAAGAATAATTGTTCTTGTCTCCCTGTTTACTTCTTTATTTTGTCTGTCATTTCATCTTGTCTAATTGTTCCCTCCTGTCTTCTGGGAGGTATAGTTCTAAGCACAGTCTAGAGCAGTCACTGAAAACAGGATGCTTTCATACTGCTCAGTGAGGCTGAAGATCACAGTGCAGCTGTAAGTGGCTCCAGAGGCCTTCATGCAGAAAGAAAATGTGTGAGCCATGCATGGGGAGACAGGGCTAAGAGCTTAGAAGGTACCACGGAGCGTTTCACCAGTGTTGATTGTATTTCACCCCACCCGCCCCACCCCCGCTGCCAGTACTAATACAGTTCTGTCTTCAGATATCCTACTCCCATAATAGAGAAGCGTTTCAGGAGTCAGGATTGAGCTTTGAATTTTTCTCATGTACAAAACTAAAAACGTTATGAAGAGGAAAGTCAGGATATAAATAGGCACAGTTTCATAAGCACTATGGAATAAATGATGTGATTTTTAATCTCTGAGTTCTAGAATGTTTTTCTACAAAAGGACAAAAAAAAAAAAAAACCAGTCTGCACTTCAGACCCTATGGTCTCTCAGAAGCATTTCCTGTGCCAGCTCTTTACGAAATAAATTCAGAGTTTGTTCCTTGGGAGCACTGGGCTTCTTGCCATTCACATTTAGATTCAAGGACACAATACAAAGTCAGTTTTAAAAACATATAGACTTGACCGTTTTATGTTGTCTGTTCCATTTCCTTCCGTAAATTCACTCATGGAGTGCCAGCTGGGTCAGCACTCTGTCACTAAGGATACAAGAAAGGAAAACAAGCTGGCATGATGGTGCAAGCCTATAATCCCAGGGACCCTGAAGCAGGAGGATCACAAGTTCAAGTCCAACCTGAGGAACTTCAAGACTTATTGAGACCCAGTCTCAAAATAAAATATCTAGGAATGTAGCTCTCGGTCCCCACAAACAAGATCCACAATAACAAAACCCAGCTCCAATACCCGACTCCCAGTCTTGGTCCCCTGGAGTCTGTAGTGTAGTAGGTGACATAGTGATGAGAACCCATAATGACAACATTTATGTTAGTGTTGGAGTTAATCCAGGTATGGAAAAAAGGAAGGAAGGACTGATCAGAAGTAGATCACTTTGCAGCCATTCAGTAAATTTATTCTGAGTAAACAATTATTAAAAACATAACTAAAAAATCTTTATTGGCATTATTTTGTACCACTGCTACAATTGCAGGCCATGTGTAATGTTCATAATCTGATAACAGAACTCAGAGTACTGTTCTTATTTTCTGATGAGGTAAAAATACAATCTTTGCAACAAAGCAAGATTATGGTGCCCCCCCTACCATGAATTTGAATTGAAAGCTTTCTCTAGGGATAATTTTCCTTAGATTTAGAAATCATTACTGCTGAATACTCTATCAAACTAGTGATGTTACAAATGCTAGTTGCTGAAACATATGTTTGTGTAGATTTCAGAATTGAGGACTAAGCAGTCCTCTTAGGACGAGGAGGAAGAGACTAGGAAAAGGTATAAATGTTGCCTTGCTGATGGATAATCTGGCTGAGGGTCTCAGGGGGTTAGTTTCTGGAAAAGGCCTTCCAAGGGTAGGTTTGAGAACAGTTGCCTGGGGCTGTCTTGAGCTAAGTGCGAGGGAACTTTGCTCCTTTGTGTGAAGGGAAAAGAAGGCCTTGAGTCCCCCAAGAGGAATGGCTTCTCTTTGTCTGATGAAAGAGTGGCATTGACAGAGTACAGAGTAGATGATAGCTAATCTTCCTTGTCTCCAGCGAAGATTTTTCTTTGGCAGGATACAGTGATTCAAATTGTGAAGTCTATGTGGGATGAGTTATCTGTAATCTCTTCTTGTCCCTGGAGAGAAAGAGGATGACTAATTGAAGCATCCCATAGCAGTAATTGAGACGGATTGAAAGGGGAAATGACTGATTAACCTTGAGCCTCCTCCTGACACAGAGCATGGTAATGTTAGAGTCCTTTCTGGGGGTTCCTGAATAGTTTAGTTTCACAAAAGTCCACATACCTCGTATAATTAACTTTCAGAGAAATACGTTTCCACCCTAATTTAAATTTCAGATACTTGTTGCTGTTTTACATCATATCATTAATGACTGTTGGTTACTGCAGACTGAGAACCAGAGGCAGATTTTCCTCAGCAACTAATGAAACTTAAGCTTGAGGTATGACCCTTATTTGCATGGACTCTTCCAAGGACCCTGAAATAATCTGTATTCCTTTTATAAAGGAGTACCCCCAATTTATATAGATTTCGGATCCCACAAAACCTGGACTCATCTTTGCTGATAAAATTCCAATTACAAAGGAGCAGTCTGCCATAAACTGTAATGTATGAGGAAATTGTGGCCAGTATTTCTTCACTTAGAGATTTTTTAGAATTGTTTATCTTTTAAAAATGTTCAAGTCTCTATATTTTTTCCTCTATATTTTCTGTTTTCTGAAATTCTAGGAATTAGGTAATCATTGTATTAGCTAATTGTATGTTTTTGTAAGTGATTATTCTACAGTGTAGTAATATTAATAAGGAAGATGAAGGGTAGGTATAAACAAGAATTATAAACAAGAATCAAATGGATTCATTTCAGAACATGTATTTCCTACACTGTGAATTGTAATACAATTATTTTTGGGTTCTTTAGCCACACTTTAATTATTCATACATAATAGGTGGTCAAAAAATGTTTGTTGAACTAAAGTAAATATGGTGAATTAAATTGTGTTCCTTTTAAAACTAAACAAATCTTGACAAGAAAACTCTGCTTTAAAAGAAGCAAAACACATAACCTAAATATGCTTTGTATGTTAAAGGCAATTAAAGGGCAGAACTCTTTATGTTCCCCAAAATTACATAATCATCTTTTTAAAAGTACATATGTTTTATTATTGTACAATATCTATTGTTTTTTTGTTTTGTTTTTGGTAGGGTTATAGATTGACCTGGAGATATTAAAAACTGAAAATACACCTGTTTTTAAACAAACTTTTATTTGCCCAGTGATACCTCTTGTTCTATACTTGTATATGAAACTCAGACCTTTTTTTTTTTTTTTTGAGACAGGGTCTCGCTTTGTAGTTCAGGCTGGCCCTCAGCTCACTATGGAGCCCAGGCAAGCCTTGAACTCAGCATTCCTCCTGTCTCTGCCCGCCGAGTGCTGGGATTACAGGCACCAGCACTGTGGTATTGATTGCTGGTGGGTGTGAGTCACCATGCCCAGCATTGTTATGTGGTTACCCGGATCAAACTCAGGACCTTGCGCTTGCGAGGCAGGCGCTGGAACCACTGAGCTAAATCTCCAGCCCCGAAACTCAGACTTTGAGTAGCTTGCTTCCCATTGGCTATCAAATTTAGCTCAGTGTTTTCTAAGGAGACAGGAGGTAACTTTCTCTTGCTTTTTCATTTATATTCTTCATAATCTTGCAGCTAGACATATAAAACACATGAAGTTATTTCATAAGCAGTTATTTGTATAGTATGAATCACAGAATGAACTTTGAACTGCATAATATAACAAGAGCAGGGACCATTCTTTAGGGTTTCAGGAATTCTATGCCCCTGAGCTTGGAATAGCATATCAGATTCAATACTCTGTGATAGAATAGCCTAGGAGTACTCAGTGAAAGAGTAGATACCTTTGGAAAGAATTAAAAATAGAGGAAGGAAAATCTGAGCACAGGGGCACATGCCTGCAATCCCAGGTAACTTGGAGGCTGAGGAAAGGAGTCAGTTTGAGACCACACTGGTCAATTTAGTAAGTTCTGTCTAAAAACAAGGGCTGGGGATGTTGCCTAGCGCTAAGACACTTACTTGCCAAGCATGCCTGAGGCCTTGGTAGGTCTTCATTGCTAGGGTAGAAAGAATCCTCCTCCTCTCTCTCCTTTCAAGTGAATATTGTTGTTGTTAATTTCAGTAAGCTGGTTTCTTATTTTTCTGATCTCAGTCAGCCAACTTTCTAGGCACTTAAATCAGAAAATATTTGTTTCATTTAGATTTGCTGTCTTAATTTTGAATATACTATTCACTTGCCTTATCAGCAGCAATTGTGATATTAGGATAACTATTACCTTTTTAATTGGAGGTATTGTTTCTCAAGACCTGTGTACACTGCTGATCTTACTGATGCTCCTAAAGAATCTACATCAATAAAAGATGTATTTATCAATGAAGCATAAAGCCAGAGCTGCCAGTGCATATATATGTGTGTTACAGATTGTCACTTTTGATAGGAGGAAGGGATAATTGCTGAGAACAACATAACTCTCTATAAAACAAATGAAAGTCAACAGTTTTGAGATACTGGCCAGACATAGTCGACCAAATGAGACTCTAATGGTTTTGAGAGCTAGAAGGTAGAATAAAGGTAATTTAACTGCATTTCTAAGTCTGTAGTTCCACTGGGCCAGTTCAGACACTCCCCAGGAAACGGACACTGAGGTCAGAATTTGGGTCAAAGCCTTTTAATTGTGAGCCTCGGTGATGCCTCTGGGCGTGGGTCAATAGCCTGAAAAACCCTCTCTGTGGATCTGGACAGAGTATATTATGAGGGCTCAGCTGGCCTACCGGACTTTTCTAATACCCAATTGTGAGAAGCAG
The DNA here is from genome assembly GCA_004025085.1 of Thryonomys swinderianus. Lineage (NCBI taxonomy): Eukaryota > Metazoa > Chordata > Mammalia > Rodentia > Thryonomyidae > Thryonomys > Thryonomys swinderianus. The sequence goes on along the minus strand of PVIC010000518.1, from coordinate 24,189 downwards.
ATTATCTGCTTTGCAGATTATCTGATCTTCCATCATCAGGTTTCCCATTGGGTTTTAAGTGGCCAGCGATGACGCTGAAACGGGAGATGCAGGAAGTTAGGTACAGTGGACTCTGTGTGATCTCATTACAAACCCAAATATGAATCAGTCAAGCCCTGCTCTGTTAAATGACTTTAGATTGATTTGCTTTAACCTGTGTTCTCTAGTTGCCTAAGCCTTGTTTGTTATTCTTTTCTCCTTAAAATCTTTAGACTAGAAGTCAGACATGTTATGGTGTCCATGCAAAATATAATGTCTCAAGTCCCTTTCCTTTACATTCTCTGTCATGTAGCTACACTATTACAAAGTAAGATACTTCCTCTCTGGGGGAATTCATTAAGTCATTCCAGCCTAGACGGTCTTGATGTTGTGGTGATCTTCGTTGATTGTTCTGTGTTCTGGGCAAGGCAACTACAAGTTGATCAAAAGGAAAGTGTTATCTGTGTGAGTCACAGTTTCTACGGATTAGGAAATAAGCACTATATTGTGAATTATGTTTTTATTGGAACCTAGACCACTGACATCATTCTTTCATGTTTTCTAAGGGAAAACCAAAAGAGACAGATTGTTACACTGTTCTCTGTGGCTAAGCAAATAGTGATAGGTGGGCTCATGCCCCTTTTGGTGTAAGAAAACATGCCTATGTGCTACACATGCCCGCATGATGTAGCAGACTCCTAAATGCTCATCTTTGCTCTCGTCACAGATCACCCCTGTCTCTCAAAGAGCACTTCCCAAGCCAGGGCACACATTCTTTCCTGCATCCCATCAGCCCTCACATACGTGCTCTAAGAATAAAGAGAATATTGATTAGTACCAGCGAACAAGAATTTTGGTTTGCAACAACGCTTTTGCTTATCTCTGTTTTTTAATATATCAAATTTGACAACTTTGTTTTTGCATTAGTAGCAATCTTATACTGACAAAAACCTATGAATTTTGAGGTTGGTTGGCAATTTTGAAGTCTTTTATTATTCAACAGAAATCTGTCACATTCACTTTGCATCAGGCTGCTGTTCTAGATCCCTAGGATGCACAGGTTAATCATACAGAGTCTGCCACTGCAGAATTTACACCTTTGATATTGTGATATAATAAGAAATATGTATTACACTCTGGTTTCTCTTCAGATCGTATAAATCCTTCTCCTTTTACTAAAGAAATACGTATTTTGACCCTGCCCTGGTATCTGGCAGAGTTCCTAAAACCTTTGTAAATAGGGTCTGTAGGAGAATCATTTGTTTGGCCTTTCTCCTGGGGTTTCTGACTAGAACTATGACCTTAGTAATTCTGCAGGTGATAGGAGCGTCTTTTGTCTTAATGAAGTCACTCCTGGGTACTCTGTGTACTCCATAGCCTGAGAATGGGGGCTGGTTGCCATGGGAACCAGCCCTAGCATTAGAGGGTTGGAACTCTATATCCCACCCCCAGACTTCCAGAATAGGGAGAGAGGGGTTAAGGTTGGGTTGATCACCAGTGGTCAGTGATATAATCAGTCCTGGCCGTGTAATGGAGCCTCCATAAAAAGCCAAAGGCCAGGGTTCAGAAAGCTTCTGGAGAGCTGGCCACACAGAGGTTTCTGGAGTTGGCATACCTGGAAGAAGCTGGAATCTCTACACCGTTCCTACCACATCCCACTCAGTGCCTGTCTGCCTCTGCCTGTTCATTTATATCCATTGTAATATCTTTTATTGTAAGTGCATGAACATAAGCATTTCCCTAAGTTTTATGAGTTGTTTTAGCAAATTAATCAAACCTGAGGAAGAGTCTTGGACATCTTCATTTATAGCTGGGAGGTCCTAACCATGGGTCAGTACCAGACACTTGGAATTAGCATCTGACATGGAAGACAGTTTCTGGGTCCAAACCCTTGGCCAGTGGCCCTTGATGCTATCTCCTGGTACTTGGTGTCAGGGTTGAATTAAATTAGTGCATACCCAGTTGGCGTCTACTGGAGAAGTGCGTGGTAGTCAGGGGGGAAAATCCCCACATCTCTGTTGTCAAAAGTATTTTGTTGAGTGAGACTAACAAATACTTGGGTTATTCTTAGTCCTTCCAACAACCTGTTAGGAAAAGACACAAAATGCATGAGGTAAATGATGGCTTATTAAAAGGAGATAAGTGGTACTTTAGGAATCTAAACTACTTTGCCCTGCTTTTTATAGCAGCTACGTCCAGAGTAGTATTTTAAGACAGAAGATATCTCAGGCACTGTGCTGGGCCCATTCTGTAGATTATCTCATGTAATCCCTACAGCATCCCTGTGAGGAGAGGGTTACTGTCTCCATCTTGTGTTGGATTCAGAGATTAAATAATTTCTCAAAATTCAAAAGAGAAAATGGACAAGCAGCAAGATCCAAAGCAGGACCATCAGAATCTGAGACCAATGAACAGGATGATTGTTTGCGCATTTTCGTAAGGTGATTTTTGCCATTGGAATATCTTGTCACATTGTCTACATTTATCCATCTTCACCATTTATCCATCTTTTAGCCAGCACCTCTCATAGGCTTGCTGGTTGTTTGGTTTCTAGTCTGAATGATTTTTAGCATTAAATGTTGGTTGTACCTTAAAATAACATGGATAGTTTTTAGAAATATGCTGATGTGCCATAAAGGGGAATGAAATCGTGTTTATAGGAAAATGAAATAATGCTGTAAATAAATAATTAAAGAAGAGAGGACGAGAAATCAAGAGGTAAACTTTTGAAGATGGGAAAGGGACAAGGATAAAATATAAGGAAAGGGAAGAGAAGACAAGGGGATTCCAAGAGATTAAGATACATTTAATGCATGTACCAACTTTTCCATAATCCACATCATTGTGTAATATTGACATGAACGAAAAAACCTCAGACTAATTAAATTAGAATCCTGGTGTGGGGAGTTTGGACAGTGTCATTTTTAAAAATCTCCCTGGGTGATTCTGATGTTTACTGAAGGCTGAAAACTTGTCAGTCGCTTACTGTGGTTCAGTTTCAGAGTTTCGGACTTTACAGTGAGTGGGTAGAAACTGTATTTCAGATGGGATCTTCTCCTGTGCTAGTGTACGGCACCCTTGACGTCCTGAGCAGCAGCAGTGAGAGGCTGCTTCCCTGGGCCAGGCGATCATGAGGAGGAGAAACTGTACTGCATTGCTGAGCTGTGATGTTCTATGGGTCAAAGTCAGTGCATGTTTTACTCAATGACATTCTCAGCATACAATGCGTTTATCAGAAAATAGCCCCAGCCCAGTTCTTTCTTTGGGCTGAGGATGCGTTTCAGTGGTGGAGTGCCTGCCTGCTACGTACAGAGCTCCGGGATCCATCCACAGAACTGCCAAAGAAGAAAGAAAGGGAAAAAAACATTTAAAGATGCTCTCTTCCTCTTTGGCTTGGTATTCCTGTATAATACTGTCTAACAGAGCTATAGGAGTTCTTAGAAGCCATAAGTGATTTTAATGGTATAAACCATTATATTTTGAAGCCATAGAATTATTTTGGTGATAAGTGTTCCTTAAAGGAGTTCTACAGAAAAAAAAAAAAAACAGATTCTGACAAAGAAGAGGTTAGCTCTTCCTACTGTTTGTAATCTTGATGAATTACTTGGATTTCTCATGTCATAATTTACGCAGCTAAATGTAACTGAGAATATTGTAAACAATGGTATAACTGGAGGTGATCTTCTTTCAGTGTCCCCTTCTATCTCTCTTAGGCAGAAGCTTTCTCAGTAAGTTTTCCTACTCTTAAAATCATGGTATAACTGCTATTTGCTATTATGGCAACATGTGATATTCAATATAAAGGAAATATTTTCTAATGGTTGATGAAATTTAACAGTCTGATCCATTGCATCCTGCTCCATCAGGCCATATCCTTGCAAAATATTTCAGTAATTTTTTTAAGGAGAAATACATAATCTTATTAATGCCTTGTGTAAGTGAATGGAAGTGTTTTTAGAGGATTAAAGCTAAAAGAGAGGCCAATGATTTTCTGAATCTATGTACAGGTTATTTTATTTAGTGGTCAGTAAAACACTCTCACTTTAGCTTATGAGTAGACTACAGTGCAAGTGTCCAAATATGGTTATTCTTCAGAATCAGCTGAGGTTTTATAGAAATGGCATTTCCTCATCACCACTGTCTCTCTAAGGACACTGAGATCACCCTGGAAGAAAGTGTGGCCTAAAGTTAGATATAGGAGAAAAACATTGAAGGCCAGTAGCAGAGGCTGAGCCTTCAGCCGACCCTGTGGTTGATGACATTGTTACTACAGCAGAGTCCAGGCTGCAGGCAGGCAGTGGTGATGCTGAGGAGCTGTTGGAGGAACAATCCGAGGAACTGTCGACAAAGGAACCTCAGCAACTTGTGGCTGAGCAACAGAGAATAGCAGCTGAGGAGCTTTCTGAAGAGAAGGGGGAGGGTCAACAATCAGTGCAGTAAAGTTCTTCTTCTGAAATAAAGGAAATCCTGAAGAACGGCACAGAGCTACAAACATTTGTAGAAAAAACCCACCCAGGCAGAAAAAAGGCCAATCATTACATTCAGTTGAATGACAGTATCATGCATGTCATACCACACAACAATGTTAAAGAAAAGACAGAAATAGACACCCTTAGACCAGTATTTAGTTTGGAAAAGATTGAGACCTAGTGAACCAGAAGCAGTTTCTAGTGGGCTACGGACTCTCCCAAGGAGAGAGAGGACAGCAGAGAGCCGGATTCCTGCTCTTACGGAGCGAGACTCTCCTTCCCCGTAATAACCACCACCTGCTTCTTCTTCCCTTCCCATAAGCCAAACATGTCCACTTGAATGGTGAACACAGTCTGAAATTATTTTTTCTGATAAACAAGGCACATTTTATAACTTTGGTGAATACACTAGAAAAATTATTGGTGTCTCTGGTATTATGCACATTATGCAATCCTTTATTATGAAAAGGTTGGTTATAGGGTGCTTTGGGAGGTTCGGAATGCATTCTGGGTATTTCCATTATTTCTTATGGGCAAAAGTCTTATAACCAACTTGAAAAATTAAGATATATTAATGTATATGTACCAATTCCACACAAAAAATGTAACTAACATAACCTGCAAACATGTACTCATAAAAGAAAAGGAATAAAAAACACTGAATTAGGATTCCCTACAGGCAAGAGCCATATCCAGCTTTGAAACTGTTCTTTCTGAAAAGTGCTATAGAAAGTGTTTCATGAATGAATTCCGAGGTTTTTCCATTAAACCGAAATAGAGAATTCCTGTAGTGACCTGAAGCACACACTTGGCATGTTTTTAACTCTGCTTTCTCTTCTTTAAGAGGTACAGGTTACTTCTCAAGTGATGAGACAATGGCAGATTCACCTCTTTGCTTAATTACTGTATCTCCTTCGTTAGACATTAGGTGATGTAATGACTTTGTCTTATGTTTTTCTCTTTTTCTTACCGTTTTGTTTTGTTTTGGCTGAACACTAGAATGATTAGTAAGAGAGAAAAAGAGGATGAGAGGAAGGCATGAGTATGAGGGAGAAATCTTAAAATTTTACGCCCTACAGTTTAACAGAGAAACACTGACAAGTCTGATTTGACCTCAAGTGCCCTTCCCAGTCTGCTGGGGGCACTGCCTTGAGGAATATAAGCTGACACTAACCTGCTTGGCCTCCCACCCATTAACATGGCGGAGAACACATGGCAGAAACAGGCAGACCAAAAAGGAGCAAATGGAGCAGTCGAGGGAGTGGCTTGGACTTTGCAGGGGAAATCAAGGATAAAAACAGTAACCGAATGCTGAGTGCATAGAAAGTTATTTTTCCAGAGGAAAATTTCTTTTTTATTACTTGTATTCGAAGAGAATGGTCAAGTTGTTTGTTCTAAGCTTTATAGGACTTTGTTACTTTGATTCTTAGAACAGTCTTCTTGGGTGCGTGCATTTTGTGACTCTAAATCTCCAACAACAAAAGTGTGTTAATTTGACTGACGAAAAGTATTTAACCACATTATATCAAATAACTGCCATAAGTAATTCCCTATCATGTTCTGTGACTTTATTTTAATTGATTTTTTAACTTCAGCTCCTGTGATTTTTGTTTACTCTGACACATATTAAGTGCACGAAGAAAATTGTTTTGCACATTAGTTTTTGTGTTTTTATCTTGTTTAAATTGTAGGGTTAACTCTTTTTCTTCAAAATTCCAGTGTTTTTCTTTATTGCCAAACTCAACACTGCTGATTTAGCTTTTTTGGCCCTCTAACAGTATTACTGTCCACGTCAGCAACCTAGACAATTATGTTGTATGCTTAGCAGTATCATTTGATGTTTCACAAAAATTTAAAAGTCAGAATTGAATGTGATTGATTGCTGCAACATATGTTAATATTAGGATTCAAGAGCTATGGTAGGGAATAAATCATTCTCTGTAATAACAAAGATAAAGCCCCTAACATTACTCATTTTATGTTCTATCAGTAGCCAGGCCTTAGGAATAAGGCTGCCTGCTGTACAGCCCTCCTGTTATATGAATCACAAGGTGGAAGTTCATAGGAATATCAATTATGGTAAAATTTACCTGTCAAGATGACCCCACTTCCTGTATGCCCTTATTTTCTTCTCTGTATTTTCCTTGACCTCTGATGTTTACATTGAAACTATTCTGATACGTTTAAATACATTGGTTCATAAGGGCAATGCTAATAATGTTAACCGATATTTTGATATTTTGTGAATGCTCATCACAAAATATGCTATGTAGTGTAGTGTGCAATCAGCACACATAACTATTTAAGCCTCACAGTAACATTAAACAGTGGAGGAACTGCTGGCTGTTGCCATTTTACTGAGGAAACTGTGGCCCGGGGACATAGGATGACTCACCTTGAGTCATGCTAGGACAGGATCTGAATCCAGGGTGGCCATCCCCGTCATGTGGCCTACCTGCGGAAGGAATATATGAGACACGTTGTCCCTTCCTCAATGGTTTGCTCTCGTTTGGGTTCTACTAATAATGACTAGTGAGTTATAATGGAAAACAGACTAATAAGTAGTAGGATCAATGACCCTGATAGGTGCTGCTGCTATTCAAGAGAAGACAGACTCGCCTGGGCCGAAGAGCTCTCAGAATAACTCATCATTATTTAATTACAACTGCAATGCTTTAAAATTCACGAGCACTGAGTGTTAACTTTGGAAGCACTTTTGATGACTACAGTATCTTACTTTTTACATGTGACTCTGTATATTGGTAGAAGCTCTCTCTTACTGTTTCCAGTTTACTCTTAGATTATTTTGCATGTTTATACTTTTGGGGAAACTCTATTTGTAGAATTTTGACCTGTGACATAAACTGAACACATTCTTCGTAAAACATGTCATGCAATTCTGAAATAGTGTCTTGTGGGTTTATTGAGGAAGAAGGAAGGGCCACATACAGTATTGTTATGTAATTTGTCACCCTTATTCCTTTAAAATTTTAGGCTAGACAGAATAATTCTTGGCTTTTTTGTTTGTTTGTTTGTTACATAATCAACTCGGTGCAGGGTTACTTCCTTTGTAAAAATCAGAACGTGCTAATTTAGTGCCAAACTGAACGTGGGCTAATTTCTCGCGATTTGTTGTCAGCAGCTTTGGAGTTTTAACTGTTCTGCTTCAGGAAAGCTAGCTGCCGTGCGGAACCGTTGACAATGTGTTTGTGCCGATAAGCCTTCAAACCCTTCCTCAGCTGTCAACAACGGGCACTTTCTCGAGCCAGCTCCTCTCATGCTGTGCGCTGCCTGCAGCTCGCCAGAAGCTCAACTTTGACTAAAAGGGTTGATCTCCCATCTCTAACCCTTGTTCTCATTTAGTGCTAAAGCCTGCTTAAAGTCCTCCTTTTATTCTGAAAAATACACATGCAGGTGTCATCTCTTAAACCGTTCTGATGCGCAGGTAAGGGGCTCCAAAGAAGTGTTAGACAGCTCACCGAATAATTGATTAGAAAGGAGTCTGGCAGTGTTAATTGTGAGCTGAAGTCTAATGGATGCTGAAACAGAGCTTTCTGCATCTTTCCAAATTTGGAGTGGTTTTTAGTATGAGAAAAGAGGGGCAGTTGCTAAGGTGGCATTTAAAGAGTGCCTTTTCTTTTCAAGCCATGATAAGGTTTAAACTGCTTCTGTTTCTTGCTGTAGTGCTTCAATAAAAGGCTCAATTGTTATTGACTGTGCACTGGTATTTTATGATGGTTTGAGTTTGGTTTTTTTTTGTTTTTAATTTTTATCTTTATGGGTACATTGTATATACATATCGTGATCACAATCAATATTGGGAATTTGTACCAGTTTATGACACAATTTGATTCTCATTTTTTCCCAATCCCCTACCCACTGGTTTGAGTTTGTTTTTAATACTTTTTCTGCCTAAAGCCACTTTGTGGATATTTATTTTATTTCTCTTGAATACCACCAAGATAGGTTGGTTAGATGAGCTTAAAGAACTAGAAATAAGAGAAATACGCATGTTGAGTGAAATGAGGAATTCACCAACTTAGCAAAATGAAGCAAAAGGTTTTTAATGTATGGAGGCTGTGTTTGTATTTTAAAAGATTCTTTTCAAGAAAAATTGTGGAAAAGAACTCTAATTTTATTATATGGAAAACATTACAACTTTTAAATAGAACTGGCGTTCAGTATCTCCTTTGTGAAGGACTTCACAGACAATCAGGGTTCTGTGAGTCTAATATATTATATGTCTAATATATTATAAGTAGCCACATGTGGCTAATTAAATTTAAATTCAAATTAATTTAAAAATTAAATAAAATTGAAAATGTCATGCCTTGGTTGTATTAGCTACCTTTTAAGGCTTCAGAGCTACATGTACCAGTGACTATAGTACCAAACATTTCCAATTATACAGCATTTCATCCCAGAAAGTCCTGTTGAACAACATTGAATTGGGTGATACTGTAACAGGGAAAATCCAATAAAAATGTTTGTTTGCCTGGTCTTTTTCCACTTGATTTTACTGTTTCTGTTTTATTTTTGGTTTATATTTTAGTTATATAGTTGTATATGGTTTCTTTATTAAAAATATTAATATAAGAATTTTGTTATTCATCTTTTTTTTTTCTTTTGAGATAGGGTCTGGCTTTGTAGTTCAAACTGGCTCTGAGCTTGCTATGTAGCCCAGGCAAGCCTTGAACTCAAAGCAATTCTCTTGCCTCTGCCTCCTGAGTGCTGGGATTACAGGCATGGGCCGTCACTCCTGGCATTGTGCTATGTGATTACCTGGATCAAACTCGGGGCCTTGCGCTTACAAGGCAGACACTGGAACCACTGAGCTAAATCTTCGGCCCTTCCTGTTCATCTTGATATTGTTGTGGCATGATACCTGACAACACCCAGATCTATAAATACATTATTCTGAGAACTTGAGAACTGAATAAATGCCTTGACAATGAGCTAAAGTGTTTTTAGTATAAACAGCGAAGTATGTCTTGCTGTAAGTTGAGCAAAAGAGAAGAAAATCTGAATTAGAAGTAAAACTTCAATGATTTTATGACCCAAAAAACATTTTCAGCACAGATTTTGTCTTTTGTATGATGAAGAAAAAGATAAGACCATGAAAATCTGGTAAAATATATAATGAATTAAGGAAACAATTTCTTTCCATTGAAGGGAAAATAAATTTTTATGTTTTATAGGGTTTGTTGTAAAAGTGGTATGTGTGCATTATATGAAATTTATGAAACATACAAAAGTAAAATTCATTAGAAATTCTATTGGCAATTACCACTTTTAACAATTTGATGTATTTTCTAAACTTTGAAAGTTATAAAAATGTTGATGCCAGAGAACACTGGCAGCTAAATGCTGCATAATGTATGCTTTGAACTCTCCATTTATTTTGCCACTTAATGCTTATAAGAGCCTCATGAAATAGGAATTCCAAGTCTTTCTCTTCTGTTCTACATTTGCAAACAGAAACTGAAAATCAAGAGCAAAACCAGACATGTTTGCCTCAGGGCAATTTCTGACCTGAAATGACATGAAGTTGTCTCTATTCTTTATTTTTATTATGAAATACAAGTATGAATAGCATACATTTTTGTGACAGAATGTAATGTGTGTGATTATGGAGTTCTTCCCCAGACCCCACTCGCATGATTACTTTACAGGTCTACCCTGTATAACCTTTCAGAATTTAACAGATTTGAAACTCAGGCACCTAAATTTTTGGACAAGAGATATGAAACTATATTACCTGACTTTTACTTAAGAAGAAAAAATTACATGTAGTAACTTGCCCAAATCTCTCTGGTGAGTAGGAAATGAGGCAAAACTCAGAAAAGACTTGTTTGACCCCAGCAGTGGGGAACCTAATACATTGTCTTCTATAAAGTGGAAGAACAGTATATTTACTGTTCTTTCTAGAACCTCTATACCTCTTTCTAGATCCAGAGTAGAACTTTCAGATGCTAATAACTAAGTAACCATCATTCCCTTTCTTTACCATTAAATGTAATAATTTTAAGTGTAATAATTGTTCATCAATAGTAAGACAATTTATTAAACTTCTAGTCTTCTATTATCTAAGGTTGAAAATCTGTTAGCTAAATAGAGCTAAACATTTTGCAGATAGAGTGCATGTATAAAGTAAGTTGCTATCAATCATGATGTTTTAATATTTTGATTTATATTTTATGTTTTAAATTATGTATGTGTATGATTTTTACCATATTTTACAAAGTTAGGTATCCTTATAAAAATTAAAACTTCAGGGCCAGAGATTTAGTGCATTGATTCTGGTGCCTGCCTAACAAGCTCAAGGTCCCTGGTTCAATCCCTGGTAACCACATACAACAATACCAGGCACGGTGACTCACGCCTACCAGCAATCAGTACCACATACCACAGTGCCAGGCATGGTGGCTCACGCCTGTAATCCCAGCACTCGGGGGGGCAGAGGCAGGAAGATTGCTGAGTTCGAGGATTGCCTGGGTTACATAGTGAGCTCAGGGCCACGCTGCACTACAAAGCAAGACCCTGTCTCAAAAAGGAAGAAAAAAGCTAATTCAAATATAGATACTTGAAAAAAAAAAAAGGAATGAAATGTAAGATACAATAAAAAATAAGGTGAATGCTGTTACTGAGGGCTGTCCAGTGAAAGTCAGGGATCTTCAATTAGGATGTGGTCCCTGAGAGCTAGGTCACAGTGTGTGACCAACTTGCTTGCTGTAGTCACTCGGGTGTGAGCTATGGTTGAAGGAAGCCATGTGTTAAAGTGTGCTGCAAATCATGGCTGGTAAGCAGCACCTTTCACTGGAGTTCCACCATTGTGCCCCTTAGATGATAGCTTTATAAGACATATTACTATGAGAAATCGAATTTGGTCCTGTGGTTATCCTGAGACCAAGGTTCAGAGTCATGAATGAAAATCACCTACTCTTCCTCCTATGAATAAAGTGTGTCAATTAAAATTCAACATCAAAGTGATATTCATTATATTTTATGACCTTAATGGAATTGGGCAACCTGAGTTTTTACTCAGAGGCACTACAGTGAACTCTGAATATGATTAAGAGCTTATCACAGTGTTTAAGAAAAGATTGGCTTAGAAAATGTCCTGAGAAATGGGCAATGTTTTCATTCTCCATTGTAACATTATACGTCACACATCATTTCTAGTATAGCATTTTGTGTCACATAAGAACATCACATGTCTTCTCATCCAGCATATTCACTGGATCTGGCACTATGTGATTTCTGGCTCTTCCCCCAAATCAGTGCTCCAAATCAATTCATGACTTCAAGGCAGTCACAATATTGCATTTGAAACACTCATGAAAGAGAACTTCCAGAGCAGCTTCAGAAAGTAGCAAGAATGATGGAATAGTAGGTTTAAAGCTATGAGGAGTATTTTGAGAGAGAACAATGACAATGTGTCTTTTACTGTAATTTTAAAAATTTAAGTGTTTACTGTATTTTGCAGCCAGAGCTGTGGTTGTAATACTTCCAGTTTACTCAGTGTTTATATAAATGTAAGGTGGGATTTTGCTTTACATTTTTGTTCTGGAAATATGAAAGATATAATCAATGAACAATAAAAATGGAAGCTGTAGTAATATGATCTTAATGTGTAACAGAGTTAGAATTAAAGATTCCTTTGATACTTTGATCAATTAATGAACCTCATGACTGAAATTGCTCAGAATTGATCCTAACGCTCTCTTCTTGGGAGGTCTGCCTCATTCACCAGTGAGAGGAGTATTTAAAAAGAGAATGGAAAAGGATTCTACTTTGTATTGACTTTCAGCCCACCCCACCCCTACCCACAAATTCATTTTGCAGGACTTACAAAAGCAAGCAAAAATCAGCAACCTAGTTCTTTTTATTGCTTTGGCTTTGGCTGCTCCATTTTAATGGATTCTACAAAATAGTTCTGAACTTTCCAAGTCCACTCTACTCATGCACCAAGTACAGCTGTGCCATATGTTGAGATAAACACCAAAATCTTTGCCCACAGAAAGCTACTTTGGGCTATGTTTGTTATTGGATCTTTTTATAAATATAGTTACCTCCACTGTACTCTATTAATATTTAACATGGACCAGCAATGTGTGGGACATAGTTGTATATATGCGTATCTGTGACTCAGCAGTTCTATTCTCAGGTCTACACCCAACAGAATGAGCATGTGTATCCACCAAAAGGCAAATTCAGGAATGTTAATAACAACTATTTTCTCAAAAGCCAAAGTGGGAAAAACTCAAAAGTGCATAATTAGGAGAAAGGATAAATAAATGATAATATATTCATACGATAGAATACAAAGTCAAAGTGGAAAAGATGAACTATTATCTTCCATAAAAACATGGTTGTCTTAGAAACTCCTGGTAAAAAATTTTTCCCTGGGCGGGAGATTTAGCTTAGTGGTTCCAGCGCCTGCCTCCCAAGTGCAAAGTCCTGAATTGGATCCGGGTAACCACATTCAATGCTGGGCGTGGTGACCCCCACCCACCGGCAATCAATACCACATACCACAGTGCCGGGCGTGGTGGCTCATGCCTGTAATCCCAGCACTCGGGAGGCAGAGACAGGAGCATTGCTGAGTTGGAGGCTTGCCTGGGGTACATAATGAGCTCAGAGCCAGCCTGAACTACAAAGGGAGACCCTGTCTCAAAATTTAAAAAAATTTCCCAATTTGTTGGTTGTCTTTTCGCTCTGCCGGTGGTTTCTTTTACTGTGCAGAAGCTTTTTAATAGGATGAGATCCCATTTGTTGATTTTTTTCTGCTAGTTTTCGTGCTATAGAGGTTTTGTTCATGAAGTGTTTCCCTAATCCAAGTTTCTAAGAGTTCTACCTACCCTGTTTTGCAGAAGGTTTAGTGTTTATCTAGAATATACAAAAAGCTTAAAAAAAATCAGCCCCCCCAATTTAAAGACCTAATTAAAAAATGGGCATCCAATATGAACAGACACTCTTCAGAGGAAGAAGTAAAAGCAGCTAAGAAACATATAAAGAAATGTTCAACATCACTAGTCATCCAAGAGACACAGATGAAAGCAACATTGAGATTCCACCTCACTCCACAAAGAATGGCTGCTATCTTGAAATTAACCAGCAACAAACGTTGCCAAGGTTGTGGGGAGAAAGGAATCCTTCACTGTGAGTGGGAATGTAGACTGGTACAACCACTATGGAGATCAATGCGGACATTCCACAAAAAACTTGGATTAGAGATCCCATTTGTCCCTGCTATTCCCCTGCAAGGTATGTACGTGAAAGAATTAAAAGATTCATATCCCAGTGACATATGTGCACCCATGTTCATAGTAGCTCAGTTTGTGATAGCTAAATCTTGGAAACAACCCAGATGCCCATCAACTGAAGACTGGATAAGGATGATGTGCTTTTTCTATAAAATAGAATATTACTCTGCCATAAAGAATAAGTTTGAGTCATTTACATTCAAATGGATGTACCCTCAGGACATACTCATAAGTGAAAAAAATAGATCTGTAAATCTGTAATAGATCTGTAAATAGATCTGTTATAAATCTGTAAGTAGATCTGTAAATATCATATCTTTTCTCTGGCATGAGAAACTGAAGATCTAAATGAGCTCCAGAATATATGGTAGATACTGTGAAATAGAAAATATTGAAAGGGAATGGAGTGTAGAGGTAAGTAATAAGGGGAAGAAAAATGATAATAAAAGAGGGGAAACAAAGCTTATGTACAGAGGGGATGGGGGGTGGGTTGGGTGGAGAATGGGAAAAAATGAGAAATTGTGTCATATACTGATACGAATTCTCAATATTGTATATGATCATGATATGTATATATAAAGACTCAAACACATGGTTGTCTTTCACGAACTTAATGAGCATCGAAGTCAGACACAGAGTTCAAGCATATGATTACAGGTATACAAAGTTCAAAATAAGAAAAACTAACTTGTGATTATAAATGTCAGGTACCAGGCCAGAGATTTAGCTTACTGGCTCCAGTGCCCACCTAGCAAGTGCAAGGATGCTGGTTCGATCCCCAGTACACATACAACAATACTGCATGTGTGTGACTCACGCCTACCAGCAATAGTACCACATACCACACCACTAGGTGTGGTGGCTCACACCTGTAATCCCAGCACTCGGGAGGCAGAGGCAGGGGATTGCTGAGTTCGAGGCTTGCCTGGACTACAAAATGAGCTCAGAGCCAGCCTGAACTACAAAGCGAGACCCTGCCTCAAAAATGTATTTATTTATTTGTTTGTTCATTAATGTCAGGTAACTTTGGCAGGACAGGTGTTGACTGACTGGAAGTAAGTACAAGGGATTCTTGTGAGTTACTAGAATATATATATATATATATATATATATATATATATATATATATATATATATATATATATATATATATATATATATATATATGGGTTATCCCCTGTATTAGCTTTCCAATTGTTGGGACACAGTACCCAAACCCCACAGTTCAAAAGTGAGGTTTAAATTGGTTCAGTCCATGGTTGGTTGGCTCCAAGGCAGAATCATGATGGAGGAGCAAGGTAGGGGAACCCTGCTCATCTCATGGTAATCAGGAAGCCAAGAGAGAAGGAAAGAGCCAGGGAGATAGACAAACCCTCCAAAGGTGCACGCCAAATACGTACCTCTTCCTACCAGACTCCACTTCCTGATAGCACATTTAGTTATGAGCTCAATGATGGATCACTCTGTTGATGAGTGTAGCACCTCCCCAACCCAGTCATCTTCTGAATCTCCATCTCTGAATATATGAAACTTTGGGGAACTTCCTAGATGTAAAACTCTTAACACCCCAGGCATGTATAAGGATGAATGAGACTTACATGTAAACTTTTATACCATGTTTGTTGTACTTCAGAAAACCAAAAGCTGAGTTCAGTCCAATGCCAGAACTTCACTCCATCATCCAATTGAAAGATTGACCTTTTCTTCCCCTCTGTCAGCTCACAATCAATAATCTGCCACAGTGAAAAATAAATTGTGATAAGTTTCTTTTCTCATCCTCAGATTGTTTCCTCTCCCATTCTTGGGCTGCTGCTTTTTGCCCTCCAGGATCAGACATATGGGAGTAAAAGGAATTAGAGAAGAATGGGGCAAAGTCTTATATGTTGAGAGTTACAATCTGGCTTTGATCTCTGTAAAGTAGCTCTGAAACTTTTTGATGATGTCTACATTTCCAAGGAGTTCCTCTTTACCTTATGGGATGTTTCAGTGAGTTTTTAAGCAATCTTGATATCCTTAGGAGTATCCCAAAGTAGCATTATGCCAAGGCAGTAATCCTCTTACATTCAGCATTAGCTCTTGGCTCCAATAGTTCTGCTTCTCCAGATGGAGTTCTGGTCAGGAAGACTCAATACACTTTTCTTCCTTGTCTTAGCTCACCACTGAGAATATTGACATGTCTTTATTTGACCAGTGGAGAATTCTTATTTCTTCTGCTGTAGCCACACTTCTTTTTCCCTTTTGAGCCTTTTGGCTTCAGTCTTCTCCAGGAGGGAACCAAGCCCAGTCCCCAGTGTTTGCCTCCGATCTTCTGCAAATTCCATGTAGTTCCAAATTCTCAAAGTGGTTCTCTGAAGCCCCTCTCACTTAACCACTGTGGAAAGAGATTGGATATTTTAGTCCAATAATAAGTCTCCCCAAAGAAGTAGTGTTTGCCAACCTTATTTCTACCTTTTATGTGTAATTGCAAAGTAATAGTGAGCTTATGGTAAAGCACAGTTACTGTTTTAAACTAGATGGTAAATGAATGGTCCTTGTATTCAAAGAAAGTAATCACTTATCTCTCTCCTTTCTCTGCTAATTACATGAAGCTTTTCTGAATGAAAAGAAACTTCCTGAAGTATGAAATTTGAATGTTCTATGTATTGTAGTTTTCTCTAGAAGGAATCTGTGATTTTTTAATAGATATGACTCTTAGATGTTTAAAAACATGTCAAATGCCTTAAAAGAAGGAATGAAAGTCATTCTACTTAAAGTAAATAATATTGCCAAATTTTCTGAGATACATCTATATAAGTACTAAGAGAGAACAAGAATTCTTTTTCACATTTAAATAACACACCAGCTGCTACCCTCGCTATCCACTAGAGAAAGAGAAAAAACTAAATTTCTGTGGCAAGGTATAGCACTAGATTTATTGAAATCCCAGTGAAAGCCTTTGCCATGTTTGATGTAATAGGGAAAATTCCATAAGATATCCTAGATTGCATTTTCCTCACGTTAATCTTCATAGTCCTTGTACTCCCAGGTCAGTTTGTAAACATGCTTCATTCATTTAGAATGAAAACTCACACCTCAAACGCCAGTCAGGTTTGGTAATTACCAAACATTGTATTTCAAATAACATGACTACTCCTTGTTGTAAACACCAAATCCATTGAATTTGCTTTGGAGAGGTTGGAGCTTGGTGACCCCCATTTGTTATTTTCCTTCAAATATAAATGTATTTGTACTCTAACGCCTGGTTTTGATAAGCTTATGTCAGCCTTTTTTGTATCTTACTTCCAAAACTTTTCCCGTAGTTCTATTTCTGACTTAAAGTGTATTTTTTAAATTCATTTTTCATTTGTTATGAGGTCAATGTACATATTCAGTATTATATTTTCTTTCACAGATCTTCTTCCTTTCACCTATCCTGTGTTTTCTAAAAGTAGACACAGTCAAATGTTTTTGCTCCTCTTAAGAGACCCCTGACAGGCCCATGACACTGGCTACTGCTGTAGCTGTAGCTGTACATTTCTATACATAATTGATGACGCGAGGCTGAGCAGGAGGCACCAGTACACAAGCAATAAGGGTTACCATACAGTGAGGGGGTTTGGGTCTTTCGGTTTTCCATTTCTGAATAGAAAAGGTATTTCCTTGCTTACAAAAATTCCAGCAGGGTTGGGTTTACTGTAGTAATAAATACTTTCAGAGCACAAAGCATTTGCCAGCATTAGGAGATGTGGACAGTCTTTCAATCCTAACTTTATTATCCTGCCTTCCTTTCCAGCTGTGTCTCAACTTGAAACTCTGGCAAGGTTTGCTTTTTCTGACATTTTGGTAGTAATACTTTTTTCAAAAAAAAAAAAAAAAGTTTTAGTGCTGGGAAAAGTTAAATTCTAAAGAGCACTTTTTGAAATATTTTTAATCTAACTGCCCCTGGTATTTCTTTGGTTGAGTAGAAGATGAAGAGGCCAGTCGACTTAACTGGTTATCTTTTGGTGAGGGTTCTGTGAGAGAGTCAGGTTGTGTCTTGGTTTGATGTGTCCTATTCCTGTGTTCTGTCAACACCATGAGCACTTCCTTGGCTCTAGGCCTCCGTACATGCCGTCCCTACCTGCCTTGCCTCTGTGCTTCAACTGTATCCCAAAGCATTTTCTAGTCCCTCCTGGTTTGGGCCTTCTTGTGTCAGCTGTCCTTAGTCAAGGTTGGGAACTGTTTAGATGTCATCTGTTCAGGACTTGCATCCTTAGGGAGCTCACCCTCCTTTCCTTATCCCCATTGCTGGCCTCTGCCTTTACACAGTAATTTATTGGCACTCTTAAGAGATTAGGCCCCTAGGGCTTGCCTGACAGGGAGTAGGTGTCCAGTGATTATTTGTTAAATAAAGCTACCAAGATCCTGATCTTCTAACATTGAACTTTAAACATAAAAATATAGATTTTTAGGTCTTAGCAGATAGATTGTTACAATGTATAGGCTTCCTAGATTTTTACTTTTTCTTTTATTAGTTTGTATGCTTAAGAATGCTGTGATAACATTATAAAAAAAGACATAAATTCCAATTGTGTTATACTTTTAATGACTTACAGAACTATTTTATAATTTCAAATGATCCAGGTAGTGTAACCAAAACCTGTGCTAGTGAAGAAATAAATGTATGTCTGTACATATAGTCTATGGCTGTACACCATGAATGCACCTGACCTCTTCCAATCTGGGAAGCTAAGCAGGGTTAGGCCTGATTAGTACTTAAGAGAAATAACTGAAACTGAGAAATTGTAATTCAGATTAAACCCAGTTAAGTATATCTATTTAATTCTGAAACGTTAAGTTTTATTTTGATTAACTTCCTTTTTAAAAACATATAATTTCTCAGAAGAAAAAAGACTTTGTCTAAGTGTGTATTGAAAATAGGAGAAAATACTATTTTGGGATGAAAAGTCATTATTTCTCGGATTTCTCATATTTCTAGAGAACAGAATTCATACATGATTTAACCATCAAAAATGGAAAGATTCTAAAGCTTTCACACAAAATGGCTTTTAAAATACTGTTTAATTTCAGGATATATTTTATAGGTAAACATATTTAAAACAATGCATATTGAACAAGTAGTCATCCATTTGCAAATTAGCTTTTATGGTTTGTAAATTAGTCATTGATTTCTTGAAGCAATAATTTTGAATTCCAACCTTATAAATGGCGATTACACTCATAAACACTTTTTCATCATCCATAACAGAACTGAAGTAAAGTGTATTAGCCACTCTAGAACCTCAAATCCTGACCTCAGATATCATTGTGTGACTTACTTAGGTCAAATTAGCTAATATCTGTATGCATTGGTTCATTCATCTGCAAATGAAGAAAATAATTACACCTATCCATTGCCTTGTTTTCAGAATTATAGCACACTTGCAGAATACATGGAGTATCTGGCAGGCATGCTTAATAAATACCATCTATTGTTATTATAATTATTAAGTAGTCCTAGAAGCAAGAAATCATTTCTTCTTTAATTCAAAAAATTAATTGAACCTCTTCTATGCCCCAGGGATATGACTTGGTACAGGGAATACAAGATAGAGTTAACAACAACAGCAACAACAAAATGTATGATCCCTACACTCAGACTTTACACCCCGGTGGAGGAAACAGACATAAAGGAAATAAGCAAATAAATAAATGTAAAATTGCAACTGTGATACGTGCTGCAAAGCAGGCCCGTGGTGTCCTGAGAGGGCGTGTTCAGGGACAGTTGTTAGTGGCAAGGTTTCCTCGGGCGGGGAGAGAGAGGGGAGATGGAAACGGAAGGAGGCAAGGGCAGTGCGTGCAGAGCTGCAGACCGCAAGGAGAACCCGGGTGAGACATTTATGAAGGACTGTGTTTCCGTGCACCCTGGGTGGGTCTTCCAGAGTATGAAATGCCCAGAACAGTTGGGGGAAATGACCCCTTTCTGCATGTAAAAATGGCCATGGGCTACATTTTGAAACCAGAACATCTACCTTTGTTACCCTCCCGTCCCTCTCTCTCTTCCCTCTTCTCTTCTACCTGGATCTTCCCACGTGGGCCGGGGCTCTCCTCTGTTCCAGAACGTTCCACCTTCCCGGATTCTACCAACTCTCGTTCTGATTCATAAAAGTATTTACGGTAAAGCACACTCACTACTTAGTGAGTGGCTCATCTCAGAAACAGTGTTCTCCAACTTTTTTTTGAAGTCCTTGATGCCATTAAAATTTATGGGGACCACAGAGAGCTTTTGTGTTTGTGTCTTGTATCTCTTTACTTACTATATTTGAAATGAAAGTTGGGAAATTATTCATTTAAAAAGAATATTAAACCGCATGATGGGAAGATATATTTTTTTATGAAAAGTAACTTTATTTTCCAAAACAAAAAAGAAAAACCCATGAAAAAAGTAGCACTGCTTTACATTTTGCAGGTCTCTTTCATGTCTGGCTTAGCAGCCACCCCTGAATCCACACTGGTTCTGTATTGAATCTGCCTTAATATCCCATGTTATTGTAGCCCTGGAAAATGACACGGTAGAATGGTGCAGGGATGAGAGTGATGAAGGCAAATGAAGTGTGACTGTTATTGTAAAGGTCGTTTTAATCTCCCTGGCCTTTGAAAGAGGTCTAGGGATCTCTGGGTCTCTGGACAACCCTGTAAGCACTGTCATTCCAGAAGAAGGCGTACAGTTGTAAAACAAGATGCTTATTAAGCCGAAAGACTCATCTGACAGGGCGCCCTGTACATCATCTCAAAACGGAGTTCAAAGAATTTCAGCATCATGGCTCTGATTTGCTTTTGCTCTTTGCTGCTTCGCCTATGTATCTGTGCTCAAATCCATTCCATTCCCTGAAAGTTGCAAATGCCTTTTAGTGTCGGCAGAGATTCCTGGGAGTGTTCAGACAGGACAGCGTTTGAAATTCTTGAAACAGGGTCTTTTCGCCTTGCTTGGCCGAGGGAAGCTTATTCCCCATTCGGAGTAAATTGCGATTCCCGCCTGATTCCCCGCGAGCACCAGGTCACTTAGCTTTCGTGACACGGCCTCGCCTGGAGACTCAGCTTCACCGTGTTTATCTTTCAGGAGGAGCTGATTTGTGAGGTGTAACTAAAGTAACAAGAGAATTGTTCATCTCTGGTCTCTTCCAGTTCAAAAATGACATGGTTTGGTATTTTGTGGGATAGAAGGAAGTGCCTTTTAAAAAGAAAAAATTTTTATTACATGTTTCTAGGACTTATAGGACATAATGTGTGTGTGGGATTGGTCCGTGTGTATAACAAACCTTAAGCCTTTTATCATCCCCTTTCCCTCCCAACTAGAAGTGTTTTTTGGCAGCAGCTAAAAATATCGAGAATGATGCATGGCTTAAAACTGAGGTTTGTTTGACCTAAAAAACTTCAGGAACAGCAATCCTTTAAGTAAATTTTGCTACATTTGTTGAAAATTCATTTTCTTTTCACACCTTTTACCTATAGTAAAAGGATAAATGCAACCTGTTTTCAATTTATGTTAATACATTTCTTTACATTCACCATTAAATGCTTTGTTTATATTTTTTCCCCGTCACAATTACAAAAGTACCTGCGTGAAGAGGAAGATCATGTTGATGGGAAAATACTAAGTCCTTATTTCTCTTTGCGTCTGGGTGACCACAGTTAATACTCTTCACCACTGAAGTTTATATCCCAGGTCACTGGTAATTTCTGTCCTTAACGAGGGATATTCATACATGATAAAACATTCCGGAAGGAAGCTGAGTCATTTGCTCTCCATTTGAAATGGAATCCATGGATTACCCACTGTAGAAATGATCTCTGAAAGGATAGCCTTTGGGATTCGTGGGTTATCTTGGAGATATGTCACTCACTAAAAAATGGGAACATGTTGGACTTGATTAGTGCTGCTTCAGTGTACACAGTGGACTGCATGTCGGGACGGTGTCTCCATCCGAATTCGAGTGCACGTGTTCATGTTCCTAGGCTGCTCCTCTCTTACTGCCTTCCCCTGTGGCCCAGTTCAGGCATCTCCCTTACCGAGCTGGCTGCTGCCAGTGTCTGAATGAGCAGCACTGTGAAAAGCAGTCACTTCTGTGGAAAGAGAAAAACAGAAGCTAAGAAAAGGACAGTCTGTAGAGTGATAAAGGAGATCACCTGGTAGAAAGTCATTTGACAAGAATATACAGTTACTCTAGAATTATGAAAGAATTTTATAACTAAACATAAATGGGGAATAGCAATTAAGACATGCCTCTAAATGGCACTTATTTTAGATTTTTTAATAGTTCAACACAGAAATTAGGAAAAAGAATTATGAAAAGGGCTTGTATCTTCCTGAAAGAAGTAACCCATCAAAACTTTGCTTTTGAATATTATTTATGTGGCATTAGTTTACTTATACAAAATACTTAATGTGCAACTGCATATATAGTCAACCATCCAACTAATTTGTCTAGAGTAGACCTTTACAAGGCTGGTGTATCTGGAAAGTCCCACAGCACCACCTAGTGCTTTAGATTTTATTTTGCATAATATTTTATAAATTTAGAAATGCGATGACATTTTAAATCAAATGTCACTGAGCTATACATATTATTTAAGCAGTAGTTTCAATACAATGATAAAGGCTAATTCTTAATTATAAATATTTTAAGTAATACTCTAAAATGGTGCTTATACGACAAAGTACTATTTAAGTTCTATAATAAAAACTTACTAGTGTTTGCAATTCATAGCCAGAGATAACTTTTCAGATGATGGATACATTATGTGTGATCAAACAGACCCAGTTATAAGTCCTTCTGTTCAAGGCTTATCCCTTTTATTTTCTATTTGTTGTTCCATAATTAAAATCCATAATCCTAAATCATCATAGATTATACTAATTATAGGTTTTATCAATTTAGAAAAAATTGTGTAAACAACCCTTTAAAATTATGAAATGATTGGAGATGGATAAAATAGGTCCACTTTAAAAAATAGAAAAGTCTGCCAAATAGAATAAAATGTCTTCATATATTCTTTTATGAAAGAATTTCAAGAAATATAATGAAATAAGGAAAGGTGAAGCTATCCATATGTACAGAATGCTATTTATATTATAGTTGTTTTAAGAAAACTATATATTTGAGTGGATGTTTAGGTGCACAGAAATTACTGATATTTTATTTTCATTTCCATAAGTAATCACAAGAAATTGTTAGTTTCAGGTTAAGCAGGGTACTAGAAAAGTTTAGTTTTCATTTTATACTGTGCTTCACAACTAAGATTTTCCTAATGAAACTCATGAACTATTTTCATTAGGTCAATAAGGGCTAATCAAATACTTTTGTTTGTAATATTTCTTTGTATTAGAAACAAAGGTAAGTTTTTTAAAATTTAAATAGAAATTAATGTTAGTAGTTAAGGTAAGGATCTATTTTACAGGCTTATAATACTAGAAGTCTTTATGATGCATTATATTTTTTTATAAAGAATTTTGTTAATTTTGTCACATTGTATCCTTGACTCCTAAATATCTGCGACAACATGGTAAGCATTCAGGAAGTAAGTGTTGAACAAGTGAATGTGAACGTAGAACATATTTCCAAGTACTACTATATAGTCTGTAATGAGAGGTATTACAGTAAATTTTTACTCTATTTCCATGTCCATTTACATTCTGATGTATGCTGTCATTAAATATGAAGACTGATAAGAATTGAAGATTACATCAAAAGTCCTCAATTATACCTTTCAAATGTTTGTGTCCGATTTTTTGATTTCTGGGTTTTCTGTCTATTCTTATTAAAGAATATGCACTCATATTGACTCTGTTTGAGAATCAACAATATTAAAGTTCAATCAATATAGTTGCTAAAAAATAGCACCCTGATCATTTCTCTTTTATTTCAATTACTAACAGCTTTATCATAGTGACCTAATAGTTGCCACTCTTAGAATTCTTGCAGTTATATTAATCATAACATGCTAATTGTTCATTAACTATACCAAATTCCTATTCATTTATAATTGTCTATTTTATTGCTACCTGATATCCAAACCCAGTCACTGACCTAAATTATATTTTAAATATACAGCGTGTTCTTACTGATGTGGTGTGCATACATTTTGGGTTTTTTAACTAAATGTGTAGAAGTTGCCCTCTACTGGGGAACTAGAAAAATGGTGTTGACATAGATTTTCAATTGTCTTAAAGACTCAAATTCACTGATATGGTTTACCAAATTATCACATTTTGCTTTCAGACACTTTTAAGTTCTGAAGTGTGGCTGGCAGCATACATTAAAAAGTAAATGTTTGCTAGGAACTGTACCTGTAGTAATTTCTTATTAGGAAAAATACCCTTATTTACAACACAAGTAGTTAAAGTCTAAAAGTAACGATGTTGAGATGAGTCTTTCCTGAAACAGTAAGTATGTAATTACACAAAGTGAGTCAGTACT